>BQNB010070436.1:0-33123 GCA_026074375.1 Tanacetum coccineum
TTAGTGAATTATATGACGTCGTAAATGACCTGAAAATACGGAATGTTACACGGACGAAAACGTAAGAAATCGGACGAAAACGTAAAAAAACTGACGAAAACGTAAGAAATCTGACGAAAACGGGCGAAAACGTAAAAAACGAACGAAAACTTAAGAAATCGGACAAAAACGTAAAAAACGGACTAAACGTAAGAAATAGGACGAAAAGGAAAAAAATGGACGAAGACGTAAGAAATTGGACGAAAACGTAAAAGTCGAACGAAAACTTAAAAAAACAGACGGAAACGTAAAAAATCGGACGAAAACGTAAAAAACGAACGAAAACGTAAGAAATCGGATGAAAAAGTAAAAAATCAGACGAAAATGTAAGAAATCTGACGAAAACGGGTAAAAACGTAAAATTAAATATATGCTTATGATTCGGTAATGTTAATTTCGAGTATATTGCAAATTAAATATATGCTTATGATTGTAGTTAGTTTTTATTACTTTCATTTGTATTTTATTTTTTATTGTTTTTATAATCGTATACGAAAGAAGTAAATATGAAAAAAAAATATGAGATAAGTAAAAGAACAAAAATGACTGAAAATAGATCCATCTAAACATATTTTCACTTTTTTTTTTAAAAATATAACTCTCTCTAAACAGGTTTTCAAAATTCTTAACTCCCATCCACTTCTCTAAGAATTTAGAAACAGAAAAACATCGAAAATTTTTCCACAACTAAACACCACCTAAACTAGGCGTCCAAACATCAATTGCCAGATGGTTTTATGTATCTTAAAAATGAAGTGGTTCGTTCACACGAAAGATTTGGTGGGAGAGGAGGCATGGGTGAGATGAGGAAACTTGTTATTGGTTTGAAGGTTATAAAAAAGATCTGTATTTTCTCAATATTTTTCTTCACACAAATGTTCATTTTTTTTTTTACAGTTTTACCCAGTCACATCTTATTCATTTTATTGTATTTCTTTCACCAATAGCGAAATCGTCGAAAAAATACTTGTGTGTCATGTAATCAATCTACAACTTCCAATGCAGTGTATACAAAGGAGGATAACGATGGTAGTCGGATACAAGTTTTGGAAAAACTAAACATATGACATAAATATGCATAAAATCGGTATCTTTACAACCTGTGAAATAAACCAGAGTTGCATCTTGCAAGTGAAGGGGGGTTACAAATGAGAGACTTCCCACAAGTTTTTTCAGGTCATTTCCAACATCAATAATTTACAAAATCAAAAAAGATTAATACCCTTCACATCAAAATCTAAATCGAACAAACGCCCTTTCAAAGTTAGCTACTTTTTTCAACTGCCACAGACTCCAATCCTTCTTTAAAGAAAAAAAAACTTTTTCTCAGCGCAGCAAAAAATCTCGCGTTTTTAGCTGATCATCTAGTAATATCATAGTCAGTGAATTCAAGCTGTTGCTCCATTTCCCAGCTCAACTTTGATGCAACTCCTTCATGGCATGGAACATATTCCTGTTGAGTTGATTAATTTGGTCAATACAAAGTGGTCAAACATATTAAAGTTCAACTTTCTAAAGACATGAACTCATTTACATTTATTTGAAAATGTTTGTAGCCATGGAAATTTAGTGATAAATGCTACAAATAGTGGCATTTACTGTTCAATTTGTTGTGAAATAATAGCTGAATCTGAAATTAAAAAGTTGATTGATTGACCTAGAAAGTCAAAGGATGGGAATTTTATACAACAAGAAATCCATAAGTATATCAAGAATCTTTATATAACATGTTAATTTTCTAGCAAGTTTGCTACAAATAGGATGAAACTAAAGTTAAATTTTCTACAATAATAAATTTGTGGCAATTTTTGAATATTTAAAGTGATTAATTGACCTAAAAGTCAAAGAGACTAGGATTCTGTTTGGGACCATACCTCCAATTTTCGGACCAAAACCTTAGCTGTTGGAGCCGAGACAATGATGTGGCGTGCACTTGGGTCAATGAAGCCTTCTTCCACAGCTTTGTCGATAAACGACAATAATGAGTTGTAGTATCCATCGACATTTAGCAAACCAACCTGCAAGATATTTAAACATCTCAGATGCTTGCTATAACTTTGAGTGATTTAGATATTTACACAAAGGATACATTAGATATCTTACTGGCTTATCATGAATGCCGAGTTGAGCCCATGTTATCACTTCAAGCAGCTCTTCAAGAGTGCCATACCCTCACCGACAAACTCAATCACCACAAGTCAATTTCTTGCCATAACGCTAATATATGGTATATCATCTATGTTCTAACTCTAAATGATCAAAACTAATGCACTAGATTAGCTAATTTTTCAATGTATAATGGGGGGGGGGTGGGGGGGGTTGGGGGGGGGGGGGCGGCGGGGGGGGGGGGGGGGGTTTCAAAGATAAACTGATCACATGGTCAGAATCAGTTACCAACTTTAATACATTGCAAATAAAACTAATATTGCCCTTTGGAACGAAAAACTCATTCATTTCAGTCCTGTTTTTCTATATTTTGATGTTAATCCCTATTTATCAACTTTGATATCAAAGATCACCTACGATAACATGCTCCTGAGAACAATTTTTTTATAAACAAGGTTTCATTAAAAAAAACTCAAATAAGACGTTGCTTATGTAGTAGAGGATACACAAACACATTATAACCATGTTTATTAGGCATGAACACACATAAATAAGGTTTTATGATACTGAAACCTAAATTATTTGGATATGTAAGATGTTGAAAAGATTGGTGAAGACACTTTTCTGGGTAAAGAAAGCAGATCATGTCTACAATTATCTGAATCTTGGGATGTTAGGTTGCTAAAAGATCAAAGCATCTCATTGACCATAAAAAGCATTCTTGGTACAAGTGCATTCAGAGCACTAACAAAATAACAAATTTGGTCATCACCTCCAACAGTATGGTAATCATGAAAGTTAAGATTAAAGCACTAAGCCTTCAGCCAACCAAATGTCTGCTTAAAAGGCATTTGTCGAGCCATTTTTGGAGCATGAACATTTGTATCTTTGGTAATGAAATATCTAAAAAAGATAAAAGGATCCTTTATTGTGAGATAAGCATGCTCTAAATAACCTCTAATTACTTTTCTTGGTTAATGATAACTACCTTAGTAAGACCACTTTGCTACATAAAGAAAACAACTTTCTCATATACCTTTCATGCTTTTACTACCAAGTGATCAACCTTTTTGATCATTATACTCATGTTTACTAAGAAAAAAACGATGTTTAAAAACGCTTTGAATGTTAATAAATGCTAACAGAACATTGCACATAGCATGCTTTGTCAAAAGAGTCAGCCTTTTTAGAACAGAAAAGGTAAACCATTCGCTTTCACTTTTGATGCAAGAATGATACTTTATTTGTAACCGAAGATATGAGTGTAAGATGATAAGAAAAGTTAACCATCCTTTAAAAATATCCATTAGCATCATTTCAAAGTTAAAGAGTTTAGTGTCCATAGCTTTCTGAACCACCTCAGTTTGGTCAATCATTCGTCGAATAATATGAAAACGCTAACAAAACACTACGGTCTGCGTGAATGAACATTTTCGACAAAATATGAAAATTTGAACATGAAATGAACCATCCTACATGGAATACTTCTAAACTTGATAGTATTTGAAAATGTAATGAACTCAAAAAGTAGTCAACAAAGCTTACTTTCAACTCATAATGAAATTGCATATGTAAATTTTGTGAAAAAATATGAAGGAGTTTGCAGTGATAATTACAAACCAACCTGGTAAAGCAATAAAAGCATCAGAATGCTTAGCCATCTCTGCTTTCCTCTGATGCATATCAGCCACTGCTTTCACTTCACCTACTGTTTCACCAGTCAACTGCACAGCACACACAAAATTCATTCAAAAACAGACTATTTTTGACAAAACACATTATTAATCTAATTCTGGACACACAAGTTATGACACTAATTATTTTTGGCAGAATTAGTACAAACAAACAAGTCAAAAACTTGCTACAATGACTTGTGAAACATGCATTAAAACTTGTGTATTCTAAGAATTTGGCATTTTGTGAATCATAAAATGGAAATATCATATAACCATTTTGAAACAAGAAAAGAACATATAAACAACAACCACCCACATTTATTCTGGATAAGGCTTACAATTAAATGGTCAAGATAGAATACAAGACTTCAGAACATACTTCTATTCTCACCCATGAAACGTCATCAATCACAGTCATAGAAAATTTATCATCCTAAGCTAAATTATCTCCATACTGAAATAAATAAGGTTTTTCATTTATTTCACAAATTTGACTAAATATATGACTTCATATCATTAGGGGGTATTTGGATTGCTTATCATGCTTATGCTCTTTGGAATAAGCTAATCAACCATAAATGCAATATTGAACATACTGCTTAAGTTTTTAGTATAAGAAACACAATAACAAGACAAGCAGTTTGCTTCTAAGTTCTATCCCAATACTCAAAATGTTTACAGCCTTGCCTTGAATCAATACACAATAAGCAAATACAAAGCTGTAACATGTACTCCATACATACTTGTTGAACAAATATTCTTACAAATGATTTGTTAATTATATAAAATAAAAAAGCTCAAAGACTTTTTGTGTAGACATGAAGACATACCTCTCTAGGCATGAGTGTCTTGGGAATGACCCTGTAACACAAAGACAATAACATGACAAAAAAAAACATTAGTTTTATAGTAATCATATAAAAAACACACTTATTCTGTTCCTTAATCATCCCATTTTAATCATTAACAAACATTACTGTTTTTTGAGGTTTTCTAGACCATGTTTTTACACACACTTTGTCTTTGTATGATCAACTTACCCAATAACATGCCTACCACCATCATGAACAGCTTGTGAAACCAATCCCATTAAACCAATGCTACCTCCTCCATACACCAAATCAATGTTTCTTGAAACCTGAAATTAGTAACATCTTTACTGAGTCAACCATACTAACACAGAACATGGTATTAACAAACTTATTTATGAATATTTCAAAATTGGTTTTCCATTTTTCTTGTTTTTTTTTTTGTCTATACTAGATGTCAATGAAACATGATAAACTAACATAACCCCCCACAGAAACCAATTTTTCAAACCTATTATTAACATTGCATAAAACATTATTATTTTCAAGAAACCCATAATTTAAAATCATTGTAAAAAGTATAAACATCAAGCCTTTATATGATATTTGAAATGGTTCTCAATTTTAATACCAACAAAACATAACCCACATAAACAAAGGCACAAACCACAATCTTGAAAAAAAAACATTTTTTTCTTCATTTAAACATTCAAAAGTAAACCCATTTGTATAAACATTACAAATAAAACATAACTTCAAAAGAACAAAACATATTCAAATTCCTTAAAATTTAAAAATATATAAATATAAGTTACCAATTCTTTGCCAAGCTCAATAGCAGCATCTTGATAGCTAGTTTTCTTGCCTTGACTACTCCCACAAAAAACACAAATCCTTTTGAACTTGGACACCTTCATTTCACCATTAAGCTCCATTTTTTTATCCACTTTTGGTAAATGGTTTATAATAACAAAATTTTGTTACAGATGGACCAAAAGGGAATTATGGGATTTGATAGCAAAATAAATATGCGCGTGGATAGTGTAAAGAGGTAACAATAGTACAAGCTAAATGGATTTGTGTCAAATCAAAAAATGAGCTGAGCTGAGGTGGTATGGCTTGACCACTTACTTTGCTATTGGTGCTGCTACATGTTGGTCTCACTATGGTTGTATTTATAAGGATTCTGGCACGTGACTAACCCCACCTCCATTCCCTACTTGTTGTAATATATTCTGAAGAAATAGTTTTATTTTCTTTTTCAAAAATAGATTTTCACAAGTCCTCTTGCTTATATGCTTATGCACAAAATTGCTACAACTTTTTTTTAATGGGGATTTGATTAAAAGAAAGCTAGCAAGCCGCTAAGAAAAATTACAAGATAAACAAATAGCGTTACAGAGATAAATAAGTCATTCTGACCAGTTTAGATATGCTTTTCTATATCTACAAAATTCCTACATTGTGGAGAACTAGTTGGTTACCCGCGCATAGCGGCGATAATAGAAAATTTACTAACTCAACTTTTTACGCAATTTTCTACCCGCTTACAACACTTTAAATGTATGTGTTCGTTGTATGTGTTCGTTTGAGTTTCCCGTAGATAAAATGAGAGAAAAATAGAATGGCACTAGCATTGGTTAGAGATATTAATTAACCTCAAAGTTTTAAATCGAAAAAACATTTAATACACATTAATTAAACTAGACGGCTACTTGTGTATAACGACGAGATTTATTATAGTTGAAATATTTTGTTTAAGTGTATCTTATAACATAAAATAATACAAACTTAAATTAACATACTATTGGCTAAGAAATGATATAACAACATAATAAATATTAGTTAGAGTATTCATCTTTTTTTACATTTATTCTTTGTGCTTATAAATCAGACTTTCCACTTATAGTTAAAGATGTTCATTTACAACAAAGCTTTTACTCTTTTAGAGACCCAACTCTATTGAAAGAATAGAAGTGAATGGGACCATTTCACATTTAGCCTATGACAAATATGCATAAAGTTGTGAATGTGGTGGACATATTTGAGATACGATGAGACATCTGGGACAAAAAAAGCAACTATATTTGAGCAAAAGTATATTGACAAAAGTCTAAAAAAGAATATAACATGTTTAAGACATTGAATAACTTGATTCAAAAGATGTAGCGCTTTAAAAGTGTAAAGCTTTGGGCGCTAAATTTTCATCATTTACTTTTTCAAAACAGAGACGGACTATGGGGTTCTTAAAGGAACAATGAATACTATTATGTGATGTGTCATTTACTTGAGTGGGCAAACATAGGCCGATTCGAGCCTATTGGTTCTCATCAACTATATGAATTTTAAGATGGTCCTTGGTATAGAACGTTGTCAAAAAAGTCTATGATTTTTCTTAAATGCATCATGTCTAAAGAAAAAAATGTGTCATAAGAGAGCTAAATGCACATGGCGCATATAAGGCTAGTCACAAGAGAAATTGTGTCATAAGAGAGCAAAATGCAGATGGCGCATATAAGGCTAGTCACAAGAAAAATTGTGTCATAAAAGAGCTAAATGCAGATGGCGCATATAAGGCTAGTCACAATGACGCGGTCATCATTGTGGTCAGCCCAAATCGCGAGTCGGTCGCCCCATTGTAGGTTGTGAGTTGCGACTCGGTCGACCAAGACGAAATGAGGATGTTAATTGTGGGAACGATCGATTCATTTGCAAATAAAAATAGCCGTTGGCTATTTAAATAAATAAATAAACTTTTTTATTTTAAAATTTATAGACTTTTTATCCTCTAAATACCATATTTTCTATTTTTATACACTCTTTCAAACACATTCTCTCTATATACTTTTACACATATCATCTACAAATTGTCTTACGATCTATTTTTTTATTTCTCCTCGGACGATGAAGATGAAGTTAATAGGACCTTGTGTTGTTTACGGAAGCTTGTAGTGCGGCAATTCAAGCCTCTAAACCAAAAAAAGAGACGAAGCCGGGTAGAAAGAGATTGTTACGGTGCTCATGATAATTTAGTGACGGCTTACTTTTCAGCACATCCACAATATGACGAAGCAAAATTTCGTACGCGGTTTCGAATGAGCCGAAGGCTATTCACACGCATTGTTCAACTCTGTGTTTTCCTATACGATCAAGAAATCATCAAAAGTTAGAAGGAAAGGATGAACTAACTTGGTTCATCCAATCCCACTTGTTATACCACCAAGAAGGACGATTTGGAGTTAGTATTTGGTCTATTAGTTTTTGTGACAGAGTTGTTAATAGTTGAAATATTGCTTTCGGTAATTTGTAGTTTTCATTCGAGAAAACTTGTGTAAACACGATCATTTGGTTGTGAGCTTTGGTATTAATCTTATTAATCTTTCTAATATGATCTTTACTGAATTCATTAAGTTCACTATGTGTTTCATTACCGTGATTATAAAGTAGTCGTGTAATGTTTGTTTGGGCTAAATAGGATTCATGATGTAAACATGCTTATGATTGTAATAATGATATGCTTGATGTTGGAGTATTTGGATAATTGTTAAGTGTTTGATTCATCATTTGTAATAGAAAAAGGTCGAAAGGCTCTATCACTTTGGTAAGGTTTTGTTACCCATAAAGATTCAAGCCTAAAACTAACGATTCGGAGGTCGAGGAGGATAAAAGTGAAAGTAATCCATGTTTATTAAATTGTATAGAGAGAACAGGAGGAGTGTGTGTTTTCTTTATGAGATACAAAATGGTTATCCTCTACCCCTTCATAGAAGTCTGGAAGGGGCGATAAATATAGCCCGAGGACACATCCTACTTTACTACACTTGAGCATTTTCCTAGTCCACTTGTGAGTCCGGCTAATGTAAACTAATGTAATTCCGTATAAGTCGACATATTTTAAGAGCTAAAACATCTATCTATCCCCTAATATGTGGAGACATTACTGAATACTTACAATGTTCCTAACAAGTACAAATACACAAAATAAAAATGAGACATCCAGGTGCTTCCAATCTGAATCTATGACGTCTTTGTCTTGTCTCTATCTTGATACATTGAACTCAGCTGGATTCTTCATGTGTCTTACTGTTCTGGAACCATTGTGGTATGTCATGCGTTTTGGGATTAACTTCCCCCAAAGATCATTCAACATGTTCTTGAAAAGCTTTTCTTCAGAGACACTTCTGTTTTTGGTGAAGTTTCTGACTCATGCTTCCCCCCAAATCCAAATCCGTATCCTTAAACAGATTCTGAAATATTGTTTGTAAGCTTGAACGATCTTCAACATTGACATTCCAAAAGTGAGCACAGCGGAAATTTATAGAAGACAATCATCCAAAATACTTGAAGTACACACTTTATCCCTTTCCCGAAGTTGAAACCAGAATCAATTAAGATCCGAAAATGCACTTTTCTTCCTCCAGGATAGTGCTGATGTGAATTGCTACACCAAAGTCAACTGATATCCCGAGTGAGCCAATGACATTTAAGAAGGTCATCTTCACCTTGTGTATATCTTACACAACTAATACTGCTTCTATACTGTACAATGACATTTGATCTAGAGAAATATATGTTGAGGAACATGCAAGAGATCAGCAACAAATTTCTCACCGCCTGCAAATCACTTTCACAACACCATACTAAGTTAAGTAGTACATACTAATTCCCCCTGGAAGTTGACCTGATACATCAAAGTATCAAAGTACACGTATTCCCCCATGATGGATTCGAACTCTCGGAAGCATCATTGACTTGTGCGACCATATACACGAGAAGTTCTGGTCATAAGCAACAATCTTGAAAAGTTATGAAAGACATTGAAGAACTTTGAAGGATTTTGCTTAGACTGTGAAGTACCATTGACGTTTTGTAGCTTCAAATATCTCGTGAGAGTTGCTGATCACATCTCAACCTTTTAACTCTCTGGCTAACTTACAAACCTCGTATTCTCTCGGCTATTGCTGTGACCACATGGTGAAGTAAACCCGATATACCAAACTTGAAACTGAAGTAAAATCTCCTAAATTTGTTACTTAAGCTTGCACTATTGTTGATTGAAGAACGGTGCAGAAGAAAGCCTCTAAGTACCCTATACCTAACATCAAAAGTATAAAAAGTACAACACCTCTTGAAATTATCCACATCGGCATCTGCGTGTGACACTGAGTACTACAACGTAACTCCATTAAGTGATAGTTAACCAGGTCTTCAACCAACCACCCCGACTACTGGAAACTAGATAATTCAAGTCTCAATCATAACTGTATATGATCAAGCAAGTCATCAATCGATAGAGTGGGTTTAAAGAAAAGGGGTAGAAAGTAGAAGGAAGTCTCGATGATGAAATAAGTAGACGCCTTCGTGAAACCCACTTCAATCTCAAATAAGGGATACCAAATCAACTTCGTGATCATTTGACATTAAATCAAACTATAGTAGTTTGACGTTTAGTGAATCTTTAATGATCATATTTAGTAATACGTGTTGTGTTTGCTTTAGGTAGTTCTTGTATTCTTGATTATTAGATTCCCAATTACGGTCCTATGCCACAAAAGTCGGTACCATGCCCACCTGATGCGCGGATTCGAGCTGTAGGCAAACTGCTATCCAAAACTGAATAAAGTATTAAAATAAGTCCTAACTCCTTAAAACTGCCAAAACTCTGCCTATTAGTGTGCCAAACCGTTGGCAAAAATTAGAGATAAACCGCTGCTAAAAGAAATAAACCGCTGGCTGAAGTTTATCAAACCGCTGCCAAAAAGTTGGACAAACCGCTGGTATAAATGAGGGAAACCGCTAGCTTAAACATTAATCAAACCGCTGTCCTTGAAACATTACTAAACCGCTGATAGACTACCACAAACCGCTGGCAAAGTAGAACTGGCAAAGTCGCTGGCTAAGATTGATTAAACCGCTGCCTGTAAGAGACCAAACCGCTGTCATTCCTTTCTTACCAAACAGCTGGCATAACCAAACCGCCACCAAATGAAAATTGCCAAACCACTATCAAGGGTTAAAATGGACATAGTAACATTTAAGTATGACCAAAAGATAATCAAACCGCTATACCTGTTGATCAACCCGCTACTTAATAAAATAATTAAACCGCCACTATTAATAATAGCAAACCGCTGCTTAAATTTCTTGCCAAACCGCTACCATGTGTATACCAAACCGCCATATGTCATTTTCCACCCTTAGGACCACAAGACAAACCACTATTCGTACAAACCTTTTGTTTTCTTGCTACAAAACTACTTACAAACAAAAAGCTAGTACTAGGCTTGTCCTTATGCTTATATTTAGTTAGAAAACAAACCAAATATTATCAATAAGCTCAAACCGCCACCGTGAACAAAAGACATTAAATAAAAATTAAAAAATAAGCAAATAAGCCAATACCAACCCGAATAAGCTAGAAAAATCTCAAGAATAAGCTATGAAAACCTTATAATAACTAACTATAAATCAGTTTTGTACAAGAGAAGTGTAACTTTTGCTAATTAAATAAGCAAAAAAGAACAAACATAAGCCATGAGCTATAAGCTTAAAATAAGCAAGATTCTCAAGAAAATGAGCCACAAAATCACTAACCAAATAAGCTATGACAATGAGAAACCCGAAAGTACAAGTTCTTGTATATCTCACAGAGCTAAAAAGAATTGGAGAGCCAAAGCTCATATAAAGCTGCTGATATTAAGGCAAATAAACCACGAACTTCCATAAAAAAATTAAAGCTGAACCACAAACACTGAATTCCGACCTAGTGCTCTGGTACCAATTGTTACCCATAAAGATTCTAGCCTAAAAACTATGATCCGGACAGGTCGGGTAGGATAAAAGCTGAAAGTAAGCCATGTTTTTCTTAAGAATTGTAAAGAGAGAAAGGAAATAGTGTGTGTGTTTTTTAGAGAGAGAAACAACACACACTTATGAGATACAATATGAATCATCACCATCCTATGCAAGTATAGGAGGGTATATATACGCCTACCATCCTCTATTGACGTTTATAGTCCTTGCGTATCTAACAAATATTAATCTAATGTAATTTCGTATAAGTCGACATATTTTAAGGCTAACAGGTTTCGTGTTATTTGTCTATGAATGACCCGATGTTAATCTTGTGAGAATTGATTAATAAAACATTTATCAACCCAAATATAAAGATGTTTAACACCTAATCATATGTCTAACGAACTTGATTAGGATAGTTTATTATCATTATCATCATCCACAAATCAATCTTTAAGCATTTGGTATATTAAATGTAAAGGCGCCGAAAGAATTCTTTTTTATATTAAATGTTAATTGGCCCGATGGATACCCTCTATTCTTGGCCTTTATAGCTTTTTTGTCTATTGTGAGCGCATTCCATTATTCATGTATAGTTTATACTCATGATTCTCTTGGCCTAAAACAAGCAAAGTTTAATCAACTTGTTTTACGAAAATAGTAAATGAAATGTGCTTTTATAATCAATCTTTGGATTCGTGAAAAATCTAGAGATGTTCTTGCAAACATTTTTAACTTTAAGAAATGTCAATCCGTGAAACACCTGTCTTACCTTAAAATCTATACTATATACGGGGGTATACACTTTAACCCATGTGTTGGTTGAATCGGTTGAACTTGTCCTATAAAATTAAAGCTTTTACATCACATCATACTTTGCAAATTAGTGAAACATTGTTCATGTGATTGTTACAAAACTTCAACTAAATGCACATATACTTAATTCTTAGAGGAGTATGTAAGAGCACCCGATTTTAATGACATCCACATATATATATGCATCGCACAAAGATAAACATGGCCGGACTTCCCCGAATGCTCAGGAGCATCGATTGTATGCATTGTGAATGGATATAATGTACGAAGTGTAACACCCCCAAAATGGGTCGCAGCGGAATAAGGATATCCGGGGCGTGTTACTTCTCAGATCAATAACATTGCACAAGATATATATAAGAACGACAGAAAAAGTCGTTTAAAAATGATACATGCGCGGATTAATAAAAAGACTTGTTTACACAAAGCATGCAGCTTTACTTGTTCAGGATTTGATATTACAAAGATTGACAATACATGTCCCAAAATATAATTACATCCAAAATCTTAATAGCGTGAAACAAAACTGTCGCACCAAAATGTATCCTTGGCACCTCGTGCCTATTGACCACCTGAAAACATTGCTTTAAAACGTCAACAAAATTGTTGGTGAATTCATAGGTTAGCAAAATATAATATGCAGGACCGCAAGACTTTTCCCGTGATTATGCAACACATGCAGATATCACAAAACCAGATTACATTTTCCTAAGCTCATGACACTGAAGCTCGACGATCTTTCTTGCAATAATAATATATATTGCAATTTCTGCCCGATTAGATGTTCAACCCGAAAACATCCCTAAATTCGACATGCTATACGTTCGTTCCTGGTGATAGCTAGTCACCCGAACGGGGAGGTCGTTTCCCCAAATAGATCTATTCATAACATTCGCGCTCACATAATGTAATTAACAACTACATCTATGCAATTGACAGTTCATGATAAAGGGGCTCAACTTGGGTTATCGCTACTTAGGCAAACCTGTAATCATCCACTTGCGTCCAATTTATAAAACAAAGCATGTTTCCACCCCAAAGTTATAAAACATTGAAATCGTAAAAATGTGGGGCTATGAACTCACCTTGAGTTCAGATAATCCAAATATCGCAGATAAAGCGTCACGCAAATCGTCAAATGCAACCTATTTAATTTAAGGTCGTATAAGTACTAATCACATTGAGTAATCTCTACCATGCATAAGTCTATTTAGCTAATCACCATCTAATTGTTTGAGTGAAAACATATTTATAATTGTAAAACATTTATAAATATCTGAATAATGTAATTATAGTTATTCCTGGTAGGGTATTAGTTACTCCTGGTAGTTATAGTTATTACTACTGGTAGTATATTAGTTACTCCTGGTAGTGTTGTAGTTACTCCTGGTAGTTATAGTTATTACTACTGGTAGTATATTAGTTACTCCTGGTAGTTATAGTTACTCCTGGTAGTTATAGTTTATTTTCTAAGTCTGACCCGACTATAATGACCCACTAAATCACATTTTCATGACTCGGGTTCTAAAGAGAATTTATGCGAAACGATATTTTGAACAACTTTCCAGTTCTGTCCGAGACCCGAAACTCGACCGAAATGGGCGAAAAAGCACTCGCATCAGATCTGATGCAGTGTATTAATTACCAAAAAGCCAGATTTTGCCCCGCCTTCTACAACCGTTATCACACGCTTTTAGACTTATAAGAACCTCGCGGAAGAATAAAACGACCTACAGAACGACTTTCATGTTCGGCCAAAGCCGAAAAAGACTCTCAAGTTGCGCAAATACCATCTTAAAATCCGGACAGAAACTACTAACTTAACAAATGCTGGATTTTTATACCTCGAATATATACCTCGTTTTTGCTCTAACTTTTTCGTTATAAAATCCGTTGAATCAAGATTTTTTAACTTGTTCGAGTAATTCGTCGTGAATCATACAACATTATAAAAATATAAAATAAAGATTTATATTATATACGAATTTTAGACAGAATCTTTGAGTGACCTTGTTTGAAATCCATTTTTTAACTTGCTTATACCTACTACTTTTGTAGTTAATCATTTTTAACACCAACTTAATATGGTACAATAATTTCCTCACCCTTTTAACATGATATTAACAATTCTCGACAAATATAATAGTGTGCAAAATGAATCATTACAAGTAAAAACTCCATTTACCATTTAAAAATTCCTAGCATGGTGATTCAAGCAACCGAACAATAGAACTAACATATGCATAAAATGAATATTGAAAAACATAAAGGGTTCTAGATGACCTTATGGTGTATGATGATGATGATCAATGTAAATCTAAACCCTAGTTTTCAGATATAAAAATCCAAGCCTGCACAATTAAAACCCTAATTCAATATGAAACCCAAATCTTGCATTTTCTTGCTTCAACACTTGTATATCCTTAACCATACCTTGGAAATAACCTTAGGACATCTCTAGATAATGAATGAAGAATGTGTAAATAAGGTAGATAGAAAATTAGTATGGATCGAGTTTATAGGGGAAGGGTTGAGCCGTGGCTAAAAAGGGTAAAAGGGGAAGGAATTTTTTGATTGTTTACTAAAGTAATTTGCATGTATGTGATCATCTCTTGCAGACTAGTACAAAATATACAGGAGTTATCGAAGCGAGATCAAACAGAGATTTCAAAAGTTTAGTTAAGAGACAAAGAGAGGGTCTTAGGGAAACTCTGTCCAAGAGTGAACAAGGTATGTGGTTGTGTTATTAATGGGTGAGAAAATGTACAAAGACCATCTTGACCAAATTGAAATTTTCCTTTGAATATATTGGCCATGAAATCTGTTAAGGCAAGATATATATTGATATTCATTTGAGTTAATTTTAAGTATTGGGTATAAAAGTGGTATTTGCGATGAAGACGCAGAAAACAGTTTTGTGGTTGGTTCCGGAATGCCTAAACTTCCCTATAACAGTGACCCCCAGCACATTTATCGCGAAACGGATACACTTTACGTGTCCGTTAAAAATAAAAAGAACAAAGACCATAATTATATCTCAAAATAATTACTTTAATACTTTGATTGATGTACAACACTTAATTTGATTTGAAAGCCGTTTACATTGAACGCTAAAGTTTAAGCTATACGCGATTTTAGCTTACACATTTACGATTTAAAGCAAACGCGAACAAACAAAAGTAACATTGTGATTATCGACTCGTCAATGACTTGGAAAACACAGGGTGTTATAGACTTCCTCCGCTACACGACCTGTCCCTCAAGGCTTTACGATGCCAGCGAATTGACGACGGTGCGGTCTTGGTGCAGAGGTGTCTTGATATTTCATCACAATGAATTGAGGTCTTTCACGTATTCCCACGTATAACTCCGACCTCTCTGGAGTCCCATTAACTTTGACCCACTGGATCCGACTTCGCTTCAACCGTTTTACTTCACAGCCCACCTGTTTCTAATGGTTCCTCAACAAATAAAGCTAGTCATCAAGATGAAGTCCAATCCAACGGAACGGCTAATGGTTTCTTCTACATGAGACTCTTTTTCCATGATCGACACTGGAATTGAATTATGAACATCTGCTCACTCTTATCAGGGAAGCTCGAGCTGATAAGCAACCTCTCCAACCTGTCTCTAACCTTGAAAGGTCCAACATACCTGGGGTTTAACTTCCCCCGTTTGCCAAAACGTACGACCCCTTTCCAAGGCGAAACTTTAAGCATAACTTTATCCCCGACTTGGAATTCCATTGGTTTACGCTTCAGATCGGCGTAACTCTTCTGTCGATCACGAGCGGCTTGCATCCTTTGCTTGATTTGGATGATTTTCTCAGTCGTCTCTTGAATTAGTTCTGGACCGAGGATTTGAGCTTCTCCAACTTCGGTCCAACAAACAGGTGAACGACACTTTCGACCATAAAGTGCTTCGAATGGTGCGGCCTTGATGCTAGCGTGATAGCTATTGTTATATGAGAACTCGACTAATGGCAAATGGTTAACCCAACCCTTTCCAAAATCGATCGCACAAGCACGCAGCATATCCTCGAGAGTTTGAATGGTCCTCTCGCTTTGCCCGTCTGTTTGTGGATGGTACGCAGTACTCATATCCAAATTAGTACCCAAAGCATTCTGAAGTGACCTCCAGAAATTGGATGTGAATCTCGGGTCACGATCACAAATGATTGAGACAGGTATTCCATGTCTCGTGACCACCTCCTTTAGGTACATTCTTGCAAGTTTATCCAAAGGATCAGTCTCTCTCATCGGTGTGAAGATCGTAGACTTAGTGAGTCGGTCAACAATCACCCAAATGGTGTCGTAGCCTTGTGACGACTTAGGAAGCTTAGTAACAAAATCCATGGTGATGTTGTCCTATTTCCATTCAGGTATCTTGGGTTGTACCAACACTCTTGATGGTCTTTGATGTTCGGCCTTGACCTTAGCACAGGTCAAACACTTGCTAACATAGGTGGCGATGTCGGCTTTCATATTGGGCCACCAATATAGCTTCTTCATATCTTGGTACATCTTGTCGGAACCCGGATGTATAGAGTACTTTGATTTGTGGGACTCGTGCATGATCACAGTCCGTAAATCTCCATAACAAGGTAGCCAACTCCTGCCATTGAGGCATAGGGTTCCATCTGCACGGGGTTCCAACTTTTCCGTCCTAATCGCCTCTGGATTTTTAGCGTTTTCAACCAACATTCCTCCAACATCTTCATTCTTGATGTTCTCTGGTTTCCGTGCTTCAGTCTGAGCATTCAAGATTTGTTTGGGAAGATCCAAACTAATGGTCATGACTAAGGCACACGAAAACAAAAATATGAGATCTCGATTGATTTTTTGGTTGGAGTCTTTAGTATTGGGTGTAGGTTAGATTTGGTTATGGTTGAGGTTGTGATGACATCAAATAACGTCTATTTTATAGCATCATTTATCCCATGTTATTAACCCATTTTGTATAGTTATTGCAAAGAATTGTTACTTAATCTTTTGTATTTGAGAATTGCAGTAATTATGGAGTAATTGGTAAAAGTTAGCAAAAGGCGCGCATTTTGGAGCTTAAATGAAGATATTTTGCAGATTACTATTCTGAAGACTAATACGCCGTATTCATCAAAGAAGATACGGCGTATCCGTACCTGCACTCACCAAAGACCACAGAAGAATAAAGATCAATACGCCATATCCAAAGAGACTCAATACGCCGTATTCAAGATATAGTATTTAAATATTCTGGAATATATCAAGCGTGGTCCCTACTCCAAGAAATCCCTAATACGCTTATCCAACACTTGGATACGCCGTATCCAACCGACTTCTAGTCCATATAAATAGAAAACTCAAAAACGAGTTTTCAGAGTGCTAAATCATATTCTCGATACCTAAACCATAAAAGTCGATTTTCAGAGGAGAAAAAGAACAGAAGAGGTCGAGCAACATTATCAATTCCATAGGAGACA
Source organism: Tanacetum coccineum (assembly GCA_026074375.1). Taxonomy (NCBI): domain Eukaryota; kingdom Viridiplantae; phylum Streptophyta; class Magnoliopsida; order Asterales; family Asteraceae; genus Tanacetum; species Tanacetum coccineum. The sequence goes on from BQNB010070436.1 coordinate 17,703, forward strand.
ACGTGTAATTCCATATACTTTAGTAATCGTTCAGTTTTTGGTATCATTCGTTAACTCGGTTAGTTTACATTGGCTAAATAATTTCTCTTGTATTTATTATGACGTTTGAAGGCTAATACCTTCGGGTATTAGCCATTATTATGAAGATCTGAATGTTTGGTATTTGTTTTTTCTTGATTTCTTGATTTATCGTTGTATGCTTGTTTATGTTTATCAATTTATACTTGTTTACGCGCTTTTGTATGCGACCTATCATTCAACTGGATCTAGTGAAGCGAACCAAGTAGATCTAGAGTCCGGGATAGCTCTCCATATAGTGATTTATACATCTAGAATTATAGTTACACAAATATTGTCCTTCTAAGTCTGTGTCTAGGATACGCTTCGGGCTTAACTAGTTAATTAGATATTGCCAATGGTTTATTGATCGTGTTGACTAGTAGGTGACCTAGATAATTCAACAAGTAACGTTCTGATTCCATTAGATAGTTGGACAAGTGGACTACTAGTGTATAAATTACCATTAAGCGGTAAGTGGGGGGTAAAATGTCTCTATGAGCTAGGGTTAACAAGATCATCTATTGCTTTAATCCTTAAGATTATATTTAATCAGAAATAAAGGAATGCTTTATGCGGTTTCGAGGCATGTTAATATGACGAATTAATGTGTTATGTCTTTAGGGTGATGTACCGTCAAGTCTTAGAATGATGTGCCACCTCGAGAGAAGACAATCGTCTGCACTTAATAAAGTAAACCAACTTTCTTATCGGATTAATAATGGGTTTAATACAGATTTTTCTTTATTTAAGGTTTGATCCGCCTCTTTTATCTTTTGTTTAATTAGCTTGTGTGGGTTAAAGTGCCTTGAATTGATTGTAGTCACCAACCAAAACATGCCAGTCTCTCAGGCTGAAAACCCCCCCATTTTCCCAGTTAGATGAGGTTTAGACTGACATGGTTTAACATACGTTACGAATCAGATTAGAATTAAATAGAATAGATATCCAATATATTAATTAAATTGATAGGATTTAAACCTCGGCTTCAGTGTTCGACACCCCTACTTACCATAAAACTACTTTCCGATTCGGGCACACTGCCCGTTAAAGTGTTGTTTTTGGTTTAGTCGGCAAAATATAAATTTAAAACTTGAATCAATAAAATATACACCACATAACGACACATCAGGTTGTTGAATGTGACGAAGGGATTAGGATAGTCTTGGATTTGTTGGGTATTGATTGATATGGTTATGGGTTTAAAAGTCTGTATGTCTTTCTTTGCTTCTTTGCTTTAGTCTGGCTCGGCTGAGTCGACTCTATCAAACTCGGTAATTACCGTGTTGACTCAGTTTGGGTCATGATACCCTTAAACCACGACCATGTAAACCTTAAACCGCATGAATAATCATAAACCGCATGATTTCAAACCTTAAATTGCCTTGTTAAACCGCGGACTTAAACCACGGGATAGACCTGGCAAATCGCCTGAAAGACAAAGTTAAACCGCGACTTGACAGAACTTAAACTGCGAGAAAGCAAACGTTAAACCGCCTAGTTCCAAACCCTAAACCGTGGGAGTTCAATTCAAATCACCTGAAAGAGGGTTAAACCACTGACTTAAACCGCTAGAAAACATGTTAAACCGCCTGACTAAACCGCGAGATAAACTTAAATCGCGGGCACTTTTAAATCGCTGGTACTTTTTGCACCAGTGCCCTTTTTTCTTTTCCTTTTTGCTTAAACCTTATCCTTTCCTTTTTGTTTTTTTCCAAACGAGATAATAATCAAGTAATAAGCCCCACAAATAAGTAGTTTTGACCTCTAATAAGCCACGAAAAGTATACAGTAATAAGCTACTAAGAGGTTGTATGAAAAAGTTTGAAGCCTTTTTGTAAAAATTAAGCAAAAAACTAAAAAAAGCCTTAAATAACCCGTGAACTTAATAAGTTGGTATAAGTTGTTATACCACAGAATAAGCCATGAAATGTTCAACCCATAAGCTACCAAAGATTTGTAACAAGAAAGATTAAAGCTTTTTTGAGAGAACAAAGCTAAAGCCAAACATAAGCCGACACCCAAAAAGCTATCAAATAAGCTTGAAATAAGCTGTAAACAACCAATAAGCCCAAACCACCTTTAGATGTGCAATAAGCAAGATAAACCACTAGGAAGGTTTGAAGCTTTTTTTATCGAAAAACACACAAAACAAAACATGTCGTGGCCTTTTTTGATCCAAAATAAGGCACGAAAATAAGAAAATAAGCCATATGACCATGACACAACACAACCTCAATAAGCACACCCCCGTTTGGCTCTTGATACCAATTCACAAGCTTATAATATTCACTTTCGGGGGGTCGGGGATGATCAAAGAACATAAAATAAGCCATGGTTTCTAGTGAGAGAAAGTAAGAAAGGTTGGAGAAACTATGTGTTTTATTGAATGATTAAACTAACCAAATATTCATCAACACCCCTCATGGAGAGTCATGAGGGATATATATATATATATATATATATATATATATATATATATATATATATGCCTTACATGTCCTAACTATCCTACTTATACAATAGTAGCCCTTGTGTATAACAGTTGGTTTATAGCTAGTCCAATTCACGTGCAAGACGCCAACTTTACAAAATAGTAAGGCTAACACAAATGAAACCTTGTCAAACATAAGATAAGTTAACTTGAAAGCTTAAAATATATCAAAATCTTTTATCGTTAAAATTGGGGTGTTACAAATGGGAATTATGACTAAAAGGAGGTTTTGGAATCTTTGAAAGCATTGCCTTGTAAAAAGAACATATGGGTTATAGTAAAAATGTTATATTTTGCTACTACCGTTTACTTTATATGACAAGAAAGAAATATGAGACAATTTCAGAATGTGAAGGGATCATTGGAAAAATTGTGGAAAATTATTAGAGAGAATGTTAAGATGAAATTGTCTAGTCTTAAAGTAGTAGATTCCTTAAATGTGAAAGAGGTTTTTACTAATTTAGATATTGTGACAGATATAAGTGATAATTCTACTTCTTAAAGACAAAATGGTTGGACTGGAGTTGAGCTTATTGTAAATTTGGTCTTTCTAGGTAGTGCTTGTAAATGAAGGGGTATTTGGATAATGGATTTAGAAAATTTTGATGTTTGTATAATGGATTTGGTGTATGCAGATGGCTTATACATTGGTAGATCACTTTAATAGCTGATAAGGCTCTATTTGCTTAGTTATGTGATTAATCAAAAGGAAGTTTCCTGTATTGGTCTATTTGTATAATGTTTTGTGGAAAAGGATGGAAAATTATGGTTTCATTGGATAGTGTTAAATTGCAAATGCTGAGGTTCAAGCAATTCTGCTCTAAAAAATGGTTTTAACTACTCTATCTTTTTCTAACATCTTTGGAGAAATGTGTTTTGTTCATGAAAGCAGATGGCTTGTATCTTGGATCTAAAATCTCATTCTATTTGGCATGCCTTTCAATTCTTTATGTGAGGTTAACACTGCGTAGTAGTTAAAGGATGCGCCTTTGGTTTAAGTTAGTAAGGTCCAAAAGGTTGTTTCCTGCTTTGTGGCTAAGGAATATCTAAAAGGGTGTTGATATCAAACTTATATGAGACATTCATGTACTGTTTCATTGGATGGATTATGGTGTGGTGCGGTCCATGATAATGTTGATAATGTCCTTATCTCTCCTATTTATGATGATGGAGCTGCAGATTATGTGCTGATTTGGGCTATATTAATGGGAAATCTAGTCGTGTTGGGAAGTATCCTTTGGTCTCTCCTATCATTTGTTGTGAGGAATAAACACTGTAATGACTATATGCATTTAAGGGCTAAGTGTTGGAAATGTAGCTCTATGTGTGGAATCTCAATAGAACGGGAGTTTTACTCATCCTTGATGATGCCTTTATACAACAGCCTTTGTGGCTCTGGGTGTGAGCACAAGTAAGGTGTTTATTAAAGGAAATGTATTCAAGGTCAGGGTTTCTCTATGGAGTCTTAGTGCTAGTAATTGGTTCTTTGCTAAACTAGATGAATTGGTGAACTATATAGTGAAGCTTATGTTAGAATATGTCCATCGTGAATAATATATGACCGAACTATTTATTCGAGCCTAAGGGGACGCACACGTTAATACGTAAACAATGTTTAATTAGTGTTTTAGTAAACGAGAAATAAATATTAGTCATTAAAAGGTTTAAGGGACTAATGAGTAAAAACCGAATAAAGGAAGGGTGGATTTTACCCCCTCTCCTTCTCCTAGTCGATTGAGAACTCCACTCCTTGTGGAGGTGGGAGAGCTTAGCCTATATAAGAAGATCTTGGGTCATTATTCACATACACTTGAGAATATCAAAATCCTAAAATCTCTCTTGCTCTCTTCCCTTGCTCGATCGGTTTCAAACCCACAAGGGTTTTTCGGTTTTGTTCCTCTTTGTTTGTGCAATCAAGAAAACCCACAAAGGGTTTCGTGTTTTGGTGTTCTTGATCGACCGAACTCAAAACCCTAAAGGTTTTGTTTGCTTCTTTGGTTTGACCCATTAGAAAGAAAAGGGAGGTTCTTCGTTTGGTTGATTGTCAAGATTCGGTATTCGTTTGCTAAAACACTACTAGTACTAGCATACTTCATTGTTTGCTAAGAACGTATTGTGTATGTCGACTTAGGGAGATCTTGCTTTAGATCTTGGAGGGTTTTCGCGTGTGACGTTATACACACGCGTATATAGAAGACGGTGTTAACGGTTACCTCAAGCGGTGTATCATTTCGTGCTAAAAGGTATACATCTTCTATCATTGTTAATTAATGTGTTCTACATGTGATCTTTAATTCTGCTGCGTACTCGTGTTAATTAATTGGTTAATTAGATCGTAAAACTCAACAGTGGCATCACGAGCCATCGTGTAGAATCGTTAATTACAAGGAATAAAATTGGACAAATTAGGGTTTCGTGATTAATTTTAATGCCTCGATGGGCGTTTTATGTTAAAAAGACAATGCGTGGGGGTCGAAAATACCCATCTCAGCTCATGCATCTTTGAAACCTATAGGGGGGTGCGGTTAGTATGTAAGGTAAATCCGCTAGTACAGGGCGGCGCGGGGAAGACCAAAAGAGGGGGCCAGCGCCTCCAACGACCAACGCACCCAGCCAAGCAACTCCTCTCTCTCGCCCCAGAGAACAGTTCGCCATCAGCAGTCCATCACGACCCCACACCAATCTAGCCGCGCCGCCTCCGGGGTGGGGGGGGGGGGGGGTTCACACCCAACCTTAACACATTCCACACCCTCACTAACCCCCCCCCTCCACACCCCCTTAACCTCCCTCCACCCCCGCTTCCTACCCGCCCTCACTGTACACTCCAACCCCCCCTCTCCTCCCCAACCCTTAGCCACTGTCGCGTCCGAACCCTCCACCCCTACGGCGACTACCGTAGATAACAAAGCCACCAATACCACTGTGCCATTCCTAAAACCCCTAACGGTCTCAAATCAGTCGGACCCTCATCTCGCCACGACTAAGCATCTAAAGGGCCCCCCTAGCGAAAGCACAACATGCCCACTACAGCATCGCTAGCAGCCAAGCGTCACCTTACCACCCGAACGACCCCTGGTAAACAGCACTGTTCGTGCTATTAACAATTACCCCCGGTGTTTAGATCAGCCATCTAACCTCCCTTCCACATAACGTTCCAAACAACTCAACAAAATCAACCCACCGAGCGCCAAAATCCAACCCCCACGCCACCATCCCAACGCCCACCACCCCACCAACAAGCATGCACACATACATCACCCATCCCACTCCACGTGTAGTAGTTCTCGACAACGGGGGGGGCGACATGTCACCGGGATACGGGGGGGGCCACACAACAAAGGCTCAACAACGCGACTTTACCTAACCGGACCCCAGTAATAAATGCCTCTCACCCAAACCAATAATGGTGCCCACGTCAGCACGGGCGTCCAAATACCACTATCAGGCGATCATATCATGCGAAGCAGTCATTGGAGGCTCAACTACCCCCTCACACCGGGAAGAAAATAAGCAACAACACGCACTTCAGTGGAAATCAACCTGACCCGGATCCGTAACCCATTAAGGTGAACGCACAATAACTATAATAACTCGTGACCATCAGCACAAATGTTAATTAGAACACAGTCCCATCCCGTAAAGGTGCACTAAACAAGTATATCCGTAGCCCCAGACAACACATCTAAGTTTATCTGAATACTCCGTAAACACTCCAGCAAGTTCTCAGCCCTACCAGCTGGGTAACCGCACTGTACCAACAATGATTAACACAACACCATTAACCGCCCCTTACTATTATTACGTAAAAGGGGCGATCTCACTAAGCCCGAACAATCACATAAAAAAAACTTAAATAGTAAACAGAATTACCAATTGGCTATCACGATACACGGGGGTGTTTGTATTTGGAGGGGTGGTAGGATTATCTGTGTGGGGTTTAGTGTGGGGGTGGGCGAGTGGGATGTGGGGGGTTGACCTAGGGTGTTGGTTTGGGGGGGCTTTGAGAAGGGGCGGTGAGGGGGGATTGCTGGATGGCACGGTGATAAAAAAGGTACTAGACGACAACTTCATGGTTGCTGCTAAGAACGTAAATCGTGTGTGATTCGACTTAGAGAGAATCTTGCTTATTAAGATCTTGTGGGTTCTCTTCGAGTGGGACGTTCAACACACGCGTATATATGAAGACGATGTAACGGTTACCTCAAGCTGTGTATCGATTCATGCTAAGCAAAGGTATACAGCTTCTATCCTTGTTATAAGTAATGTGTATCGAGCGCATTGATTTTATCTCCGCTGCATACTCGTTCACTTCTAAAATTGGTAAGTAGAACGTAAAACGCCAGCTAGTTATGGTTTTTAGCTTTATTCCAGGTTAATAAGTTCTGTATTTCAGCCTATTTGAAAACTGATCTTGGCACTGTCTATCCATTTTATAAGTATTGCTCTTGTGTATTTGTTGATTATTGGTTTTAAAATATTATACCTTCACCTTTTTTACCAAAAAAAGGAGAATGGAGTCAAGAGAGGTGGTGCAACGACAAGGAGAGCGTCGAACGACGGGTAAATGGAGAACTAATGCGTACAAACCCTAAAAACCACACCACCGAGATCATTGACAAAACGCGACATGAGGACATTATCGACCCAAAGAGGACTACTACGGGCTACATACCACAAAAAACCTCTCTCCCGCTCACAGCCCCCATCCAACCCCCCAAACCAATGGAAAATACCAACCACAGCATCCCAATAAACCCTCAAAACAACAGGTTCCTGGTACCGAGCATAAGCACACACCCCCTCCCAACCCGGCAGAAAGGTGCAACCATGGACAATCCCCTCAGTCGCACTCACCTATCTCCTGTACGATTGAAGACACGTAACTCCCTTCCACACCAACGTTCCACTATGCCATGAATCCATATTTATTTTACGGTCCGAGACAAACCGTTTATCTTTTTATCTTATTTACTTTTAAGCAAAATCGTGTAGACTAAAAATCGCTTCACTGAGAAGAAAACGGTCATCAAAAATAAATTTTTTTTTAAGGTTTACATCAACCAAGTAAAGACAATGAATTAACTAAGAAATAATTATGTAACTTTATGCTTATTTTATTTCTATAGGGTCGGCAACTGTAAAAGATGTTACGTTTTCGCGATACAATCACGCATTGTATCGCGCCACAACCCCGGAAATACCTATACTTACCAAGACTTTAAACCAATAACTCACATATTGTAACCTTAACCTACAAAATTAAATAAAATGAATTGATGTGTTAAAATACCCTAAGGGCCGGTTACAAACACACAAATCAACTAGAAATCCTCCTAACATCTCTTCAAAGTACTAGTACATCCTAAAACTAATTAAGATGTGTACTTTTGGTTTCCTACCTAGCAAATACACAATGGTTAATACTCATTTTGTTAGTCTCTTTTCCTTGGTTAACCGCGGCATATGCATGTATATGCACAAATCTTTGAGATTTTCCTAATCTAACTAAATCTTGTACATCATGCAAGTCATTAAGAGTGGTACTTGGGTGGTTTAGCCTAAAACCATGAGTGAGTAACTAGAAACACCAAAAACCACCTCATGGAGCTCGTTTGTAGTTAAGTAAGGACCAAGAGGAGTTAACTAGCCTATTGCCTATAAATACAAACACAAACTCACCATCGCCTAACTCTCTAAAAACACACATCACTTGAACCATAAATCACCTTATACTCTCTAACACTCTTAGTCTCTCTACTTATTCTCGTGTCCCCAAACAACAAACAACACACTCACATTACTTTAAATACATTCGAACCAAAACCAACAAATATCCACAAGGGTTATTCGAGCTAAGGTTAGGAAATTACAAAGGCTTTGAAGCCAAGGATTAGTTGTTTCGATCGTATACGCATTTGGATTAGCACTCTACACGTCTAAAGCTCGTCAATTCATACACTAGGACTCTTGTAAGTCGTATTCGAACCTATGGCAATTGTACTATACGTATTCTCCTTGTTATCTAGGTTGTATGTCGCGTATGGACATATATATGACAGACTAGAGAAACTTCACACATGCTAAATAAATAACATGCTTGTTATACACAAATGATATTGCGTAAGACGACTTGTGTTGTGTTAAAGCATGCAAGGGACCAAGTAACGTGACCTAGTAACAAGCGAGGATTTGAAAACCATTTCAATATAAGAAAACCCTACGTAAACTTTCGTTGTAAATAAAATAAGGTGGCTTGGAAATACGTATGCGACCCTAATGAACACTTGCATGTAGAACCCGACGCGTACACAAGTTAAATACACGACATATTGTCACTAGGGCCTTTGAGACTTATGTAAAGAACAAAGGGAAACAAATGGGTAGTGTTGGGCTTGCGAAACCTACGAGTACACACGGTTTGGGCTTAATAGCCCATGTCCGAACCCCCACAGGCCCAACAGTGGAGACCACGGCTTATCAATAAGTTCATTCGAGCTTATTAAGGAATTGGGGACTTATCTAGTTCGTAGATAATAAGCATACAAAGAAAGAAAACCTTAACGGGCCAAGACGAGCTATTTATATCCAAACGGGCCCAATAAGTCATCTAGGCGGGCCCACAGCTTATTAATAAGCTCACTCGGGCTTATTAAGAGACCTACATGCTTATTGACTCTCATGGACCTTAACATGCTTTAGAAAATCTAGCCGAACCCTAAATGGGCTTAACGACCCATTACCATGACTAACGAGGGCTTATGCTCCACAAATAAGCTTTGGCGGCTTATTTGTGAGCTTAGACAGCTTATAGGAATTGTAATAAGCCTAGACAAGCTAACAGACCCGAAAGAATTAAGCCCGAACCCTTAAAACCCTTATCGGGCCTTAACAGGCCCAAGCCGGCCCAATAAGAGTGCTTATTAGCTTATTTTGAATAAGCTAAAAAAGAAAACAGATTGTGTGGGCTTAATATAAATTGGAAATGAACTAGTAAAGCCTATAAACCCTTAAGGGTGTTTGTCGAGTAAACTATTGGGCTTTCGGGCCCAATAAGCTCAAAATAAGCTACAATAAGCTCCCCGAGCTTATTTACAGCTTATCAGGCCCCACTGAGCTTATTGAGAACCTTTAGACTTATTAAAACTATAACGGACCTTTAAAACGCTAAACGGACTTTAACGGGCCCAATAAGGCCCGTTAAGCCAAAAATAAGCTCGATAAGCTTATTTAAAAGCCGAAACAGCTTTTATAACTTAATTGAACTTAACAAAAAGAAATGCCACTTGTTGAGTTTTATTTGGAGCTAAAATGCAATTTTTGCAAATCGAGAGAACAAAAATGTACAATTTGAAACCTAAGGGATTAAATTGTCATTTTTCGAATTTCAATAACTCCAGAGACTGTTTTTGAAACATTCTGAAACTTAGGAATTTAAGTGTAATTATAAGGACCTAAACTACACTCTATTTACAATTTAACATGTCAAGTCATTTTCACTTTTTGTATTCATACAAGCGAATATCATTACTAATAATACACATTGAGTGACAAATCCACTGTCGTTTTGACAGTGGGCCACTTGCTACAGTACGAGCTCTCATTTTGGGCCAACCCGATTTTAATTTTTTTTTTTTAAATTGTTTTTAAAATAAAAAATTTGTATGCACAAAGTAGGAGGGAATTTTTTTTTTGCAGCAGGTCCTTTATTTAGGCTGGGTTTACCTGCAAAAGCACTCTATAAGTTTTATCCATTTATACAATTACTTTTGTTTCTCAGTTTTCTCATATAAGTTATTACTATAACCCTGACTTAAAACCCATAAACAAATTGGTCATCTTCTGTATGCCGATGCACATAACTTGTTTGATGAAATGACTCTTTGTAGAAATGAGTATACATTATTGAAAATGTTTTTCTATAAAAGCCCTTTTTTATGATGCACTTAAAGTGTTTGATCTTATGCCTCAGTCAAAATATGAGACAAAATTAGTGTAGTTTAGATATGAAATCATTGAATGCTTATGGCTATGGTTTCTTATTAACATAAGTTGCTAAATATTAGACTCTTGTTAAGTGTCAAATGTGTTGTTTTTAATTTAGTTATGTCTTATGGCTATGGTTTTAAATATGCTTTGGAACATACTTTAATTTTTCGTTAATGGAGTGGGCATGAATTTAGTGATCGTATGTGAGTTTTGATAGTTTGTATTCTTTTTAGACAAGTTTACTTCTTTCAAATCTTCGCAAGTTCAGATTTGAATGAAATCATGTCTTGCATTGAACTCTTATGTTCAATTAATTGTAGCATTTCTGCACCTATAAAAATCTACGCCACTCTCTTTTAATGGTGGTAACGAATAGGAATAATGTGGACGTCTGCTATGATGTTTGCAGGTAGGAAAAGGAACGTGTGAGTAGCTCAAGATGTCAACTTCTAATTGCTTTCGTGGTATGTTCTTTAAGGTTCATTTGCGTGATTAATTTCAAGTAGCATGCTTGTAACTACACTTTTACAAGGTCAATGCTTGAATATCATACTTCTTTTGTATCTGCCTTTCTTGCTATTAAAAGTCAGAAATATAGGGTTTACATGTAAGAAAGCTAATTGTTCATAACCAACGATCACGCGTCTATATCAAGCTGCTCTGTTAATACTCCAACTGTTCTCATTGCTGGCATGTAAGTGTTAATTAGTAAATCTTTGAAATAATCGAGGGTTGTCTTATTGTATATTGATTTTTATTTGTTGACAGAATTCGTCATATTTTGCTTGTATAACTTAAGATTTGCTATTATAGCGATAATAAATCTCTATCTTTCAAGCATAGTCTCTTTTTCGTGTTCAGAGTCTTGTCCTATTATATGCATGAAACAAAATCAAACTAGCTGGACGTTCACTCTTGCGGGGCCTCAGCAATAGTTCGAACACTCTTTCAATGCTACTTGATGTTCATCATACATCCCTTTCAAGTCTTGATTTAATTATGGGTGCTTACTTTGGAATTTGTACCTAAACAAAACTTGCTAGTCTTGTAACTAGGTGGTTGTTGTATAACTAAGATATGTATTTTATCAAATAATAAATCCTATTTGCAAGCATAGTCTCTTTTTATTCTTTAATTTCTGTTATAAGTTTTTCGTGGTCTGAGTTTTGTCCTATTATAAGCATATAAAAATCAAACTAGCTGAACGTTCACTGTTGCGGGGCCTCAGCAATGTTGTCGGGAATCCTAAGATCACAACAGGAGACTCCCTGCAATAGTTTTTTGGCTCAGGTATGCTTTTTTATAATCTATTTGAGGAAAGGTTGACCCATTTATTCATATGGCCCATTATTCATGAGTGGGCTAAATGGGTATCATAAAAGAATCAACTTGAAAAGAAACCGGTCGAATGGGTAGAAAGTCATCAAATGTGTAATCATATTGCCACTTATATATTCGCTTGGCGTTAGCCAACTTAATTGGTTTACTTCACTGTACAACATTTCTTTATTTTGTGTCTTTTACAGCAAATAAGGACTTTCATACAAATGAGATCCAACCTGAAAGTGGTGGACAACTCAAGGGCAAAACGAGTTATGTGCATACAAGCTTTGAAGGGGATGAAAGGAGCCAGATTAGGGGACACAATTGTAGCATCAGTGAAGGAAGCCCAACCAGGTGGAAAAGTAAAGAAAGGACAGGTCGTGTATGGTATGGTTGTTCAAGCTGCCATGCAGAAGGGTCGGTGTGATGGGAGTGAGGTTAAGTTTGATGATAATGCTGTTGTGCTTGTCAATAAGCAAGGTGAACCAATTGGGACCAGGGTTTTTGGCCCGATTCCACATGAGCTAAGGAAGAAGAAGCATGTTAAGATACTCAGTCTTGCTCAGCATATTGCATGAGGTATGAATCCTTCTATGCTTGTTGTTTTCACCCTTTCCTCCCTGTTTACTGCTCAAGACACAAGTAACATCAGAATTTAGAGGTGGCAATTTTAACCCCTTCACGGCTTTACTTACGAATTGTTATTCTGGGTCATGTTGATCGCTAGTAGGTTTAAGTGTTTGAGAGCTAAATGATAAAAAACAGCTTAACGGAAAACAGGGCAATGGGTCAAACAGGTTGAAAGTTTCCTAAACGTAAATTAAATGCATAAACCTCCTCATTCATTTAATTCAAAAACTTAGATTATTACCGAAGTAGTCTAATTATTTTAATCTCGTAAGACACTATCTTTCTATTGAAAGTTTGGCAGAACAGTCTTTGCCAACTCGATTGTTTTAAACCTTACGGCCTTACTTAAAAAGGAGTCTGTTTTGACCGGTTGCACGACAAGACCATTCCTTAACTTCTATTAAAATCAGATTAAAAATGGCCACAACAATTCTGTTTATCACAAACTAGCAAAGATTCTGATAGAAACGAGCTGAAAGACAGGAAAAGTTTATCGAAGAGAAATGCAGAATCTGAACAAAAGACTTCAATAACTTTAATAGTCCGTAGAGAGGACGAAACTCTAATGAAACACCTTTTATTGACCTCCTAAACCTAATAATGCTAGAAATACGAGATACAATTCTGCATGTATCCATTACTAAAATTAAGGGATAAAAGTAAACTTCTCACCCATATCTTGACACCCCAGCCACCACATCTATAAACATCATCAAAGGCTCAGTTTCATGTTTATCCAACTGATGATTAATTATTTTGTTCCTTCTAAAATATATCTGCAAATCTTTGGGCTTATCAGATTCCCGCAAGATTCCTTGCGGACTGGTCTTGTGGAAAATCTTCAAACATTGCGAGGTTTGGTTTTTTGCATTCATATGGTGAAAGTTGGACACTTTTATGGATAAACCATGAAAGTGGCTTGACATGGAACTCTCATAGTGAAAGTGGCCTGAGTGCCTGACATGGGATTCTTGCCAGCTGTTTTGGTGCAAAAATGTAACGCTCGCAAGGTAGCAAGGAATCTGTAATGTCATAAACCCAAATGTTTTGGCTAATCAATTGCCATTTTGGGTACTTTGATCAACAATTTTGCCATATACATAGAGGGATGATTCAGAGAATTTTACATTTCTTTTTAGAGCAAATTACACCGTTGGTCTTTAAACTCAAGCCAATTCTTGGATTTAGTCCCAAAATCGTGAAATTGCACTGTTAGTCCCCAACATCCTGATTTTGCTTCGCTGGGAGTCCCAAAACCCTAACGGTCGTCCGTTTTCTCGTTAGTCTCCACATGTGCATAACACACGATTGGTATATCCGTTATTACCATTTTCTCTATAACACCGTTGGTCGCTGACATTTCCGATTATCAAATTTAGAAAAAAATACTCTAATCCAAACAACCCTCTTCATAAGCCTCTCCTCCACCAGGACCACCACCATTACCATTTACCTCAAATTAAAAACTTATAAACAATATACATTTGACACTTCATTTGATTTGGCTTCATTCACATGTAGGATTACTCTAGGGCTGAGCATTTTAGATCGCGGACCGGGCCGAACTGAGAAACCGGATCGGACTGAATGTATTTCGGTCCGGTCCTCGGTCCACCCTTTTAATCATTTTCGGTCCTTGGTTCGGTTCGGTCTTACGTACAACTGGACATTATGCTTTGTTGGACCGGACCGACCGACGAACCGGCCCGACCCGGACATGGACCAAACATTTCGGTCCGGTCCCCAGTCCGGTATTTTAGGCCACATCGGTTTTTGGTCCGGTCAGGTTTTGGTCGGTCCGGTCCGGTTTTCGGACCGTGCTCACCCTATGTTGCTCCATTAAAACTGAGCCAAAGAGCACACATTTTTATAATAATGAAGTTTTATTTGGTGATTTTGATTGAATCCCACAATTTTATAATAATGACACTTTCATTTTCTTTAACTTATTCCATGCAAATGGAAATGTAGATCGTCTTTTCTGGTGTGGTCTTGGCTTGATGACTTTCGGAATGGTTAAAAAGTATCATCTAAGATCTGGCAAACTTTGATTCTCTTCAAAGAAACTAAATGTTACAAAATTCCAAATGGACTATAAGAGTCTAGTATAACATGTTAAAATGTATTATGATGAAATATTAATTGAGGTTATATACAATCATTTTACTACATATAATTATTTGATGAAATAACCCATTCTACCACTATCACCAAATAAAGCTATATAGACAAAAGAGATCGATATCCAGTACCTTATATAAGCTGTAGTACTGATGAATCTATTCAGTATAACCACACAGACTTTAAGCGCACGCTGTACATGGGACTCAAAACACTTCCAGCCCTGTGTGAAATCTGCAAGTTTCTCAACAAAATCACAGCTTCCTTTGTATATGCCAAGAAGCAAGAATGTTTTGTAAGACTAACTGGAACATCAATCTTAATTTGACCCCCCTGGATATTAAAGAAAGAAAGAGGTCAATCAGAAACAGAGATGTTAGTACTTCTCATTTGTTTGAGCCTATAAATGGACTAAAAGTTTTTTTTGTGGGCAGTTTTGGACAATCTTTGTGATCATTTTATGTAGTTCGTCGACTATTATATGGATATTTTTTGGCACACTTTGTTTATGTGTGCATACAAAGCATAGTGGGGTAATTCAGTATTTCAAGTGGATTCAGTTTAGCTTGAGTTGATTCTTAACCGTTAATTTGTAGATGTTAGTGGTCAAAGTCGAAGATGTTGTATAACATGTAGTGATGGGATACAATCTTTTGTTCGTTTTGTTGACCGACGTTGACCTTTTTTTGGCCGCCTAGTGTAAAATCGAGGCGGCTTTTACAAAATTGCTTTTTATTACTCCCTCCGTCCCACATTAAGTGTCCACTTGACTTTTTCAAAGTCTTTTTTCTTCAACTTTGACCTTAATGA
>BQNB010070437.1:0-33123 GCA_026074375.1 Tanacetum coccineum
AATATTTACGGATTCTTAGAAGAAGTTACAGCGTAACAGATTTGGAAGGTTACGCCGTAACAAATCTCAAGCAAAAACGCGTAGTACAGGAGAAGTTTATAGCGTAACCACATATATGGTTGCGCTGTAACCGTTATTATGGAATGAAATATTGATCAAGTTAAGATTACGGCGTAACACCCCTTATGGTTGCGCCGTAACATAGAAAATCCTAACATATTGAAAGTGTATCAAGAGTTTACGGCGTAACACCCATATGGTTGCGCTGTAACATAGAAGATCTTGAATTATGGAAAGAATATCAAGAGACGAAACACCTGATATAGTTACGCCGTAACACAATTCTGCCTTATATTTGGAATGCCTTGTATTGAAGGTTACAGCGTAACACCTATATTTGTTACGCCGTAAAAGTTTGAAACCTATAAATAGAGGCCTTATTCAGTCATTTCGACATCACTTCCTCCATAACCAATTGGAGAGGCGACAAAGACTTCCAACCTTCGAAGAATTCCATCTGGAGTCCAAGGGAGATCACACTTTACTTACTTTTTGTATTTAATCGTACAAATACGAATACTGTAAGAATTATGAGCTTTCAATCTATGATTACTTCTATTTCTTGTTGTGTTTTCGTTACCATGAACGGCTAAGCACTTAAAGTGCTGACCTAGTTATGTAGTTACTATTGTTATGATGTTTATTTCCTGTTAGATTATGGTTTCATTAGATATTCCTTGACTATCGTGTAACCCTGGGTTTTGGTAGTATTGCGGGTGGTTTGGATCTTGCTTGACCCATTATTAGATTACCAATTCAATATGGGATCAATTGGGTACTAGGGAGGATTTGACACTCCATCCCTAGTGTAGGAACTAACCGATCTCCGCCCTTATCACTTAATATACTTAAAAAGCACAGGAACTCTTTCAGATGGGGTTAATAATCTGTATAGGTTATTAGATAAGTTTTGGGAATAGTTGGGATTAATTACTACAACCTGGATAACCTACCTCCTATATGATTTAGACTGATTCGGAATCACGGGGAGTATAGGATAGACTAAATATACCTATTCAAGTCTATCGATCTTAGAAACCACTAATAAAATCATAGTTTAACATTGCATAAGAAAACGTATTCATAATAGAAGTAATGAAGTAACTAGGTTGGCACGTTTTCTCTCTTGATATCTCCAACTCTTTTAATTTTTAGTATTTAATTTTATTGTTATTTTAATTCATTTCAAATCAAATCAAAAAACCATTTTTAAACGTGACATTTCAAATTAAAACTAATTGCAACTTAGCTCTTGGGACAACCTCGGATATACCATTCTGTACTACCCACGATCGGGTTATCTGCCCGTTAGTGCGTTGTCAGGTAGATCGAGTTTTATAAATTTAAAACTTGAGTAAAATTATATTTAAAAATAAATACGCATCAAATGTATAAAGTAGTCAAAACGCATGTATTTTTACTACCAACACTATTATTGGTACATCCGAAGAGTGAAGAATTATCGAAGGAATTATCCGGAGTTATTATGATCGTGAAGATGGTGAAATTACACCGAGTTTCGTAGTATAGTGTCAAAAAAATCGAAAAAATTAGAAAAATCACAACAAAAAAAGAGGAGAAAAGTTTGAAGATAATCATTTCGCAAAACCTTAGACTGAAAGAATTATATGAAGGATTGATTATTCATTGATATGTCTTATAAGTCAACGATGTAGAGTATTGTATAAAGTGGTAGATATCGCCGCTTGTCTTGTAAAAGTATGTAAAGTATGGGATGATTGGGAAGTTGACCGTTACTGGAACGCCAACTCAGATTGTTGTTTTTGATCAATGATCAAGACATTTGTAAATAGTTGTGTCTTTATCATGGTAATGATCGGGAAAAAAGTGTCTAGCAACTTATATCTTGGACCTAGTCTATTTTGTTGTGTAAATTTTGTTTAACAACAATTTAATTCCCTTTCCTAATCATTAACCATGGGTTTTACGTCAATGAGGATGTGTACGAGCATGCATGTATATTCCGTCGTTATGGCCATGTATGCATGTATCAGCTTCCTTGTTGGTTTATTACTATTGGTGAAAGTTAGAAGATCCTTACTCTATATCATTCCTCATCCTAACCCTTGGTTAAACTCGAATGAGGATTTGATCGAACACACATGTCTATTCCGTCGTTACGGCCATGTATGTGTGCTTCAGCTGCTTTGTTGGTGTGGTACTTTTGGTGAAAGATTGTAGAATGATCAACCCTAAGCCTTATAATAAAAACCCATTTACCTTTATAAACTCGTTACTCCTTAGATCTAGTGGTGGAGATGTGTATCCTTGCCAAGCCTATGATAGAATACTCGTCACGACCGAGCAATTAGAATTAGTTACATGTTGCCACATACATTAGTTGAGTGATTTGAGTACTTTCATCTTCTTATTTCGTGAGGTGTTTGGTTGTGTACTTGTAATAGATCAAATAAATGCTTAAACGGAAAAATCCTTAGGGATACATTTTTATAAACTTCTAAAGGCTACTTGAGGACAAGTAGGATTCAAGTGGGGGATATTTGATGACATTAAATAACGTCTATTTTATAGCATCATTTATCCCATGTAATAAACCTATTTTGTATAATTATTGCAAAGAATTGTTACTTAATCATTTATATTTGAGAATTGCAGTAATTATGGAGTACTTGGTAAAAGTTAACTAAAAGGCACGCATTCTGTAACTCAAAAGGACGCTTTCTGTGCTTAAACAATGATATTTTGAAGATTACTGTCTCTTACAACCATTACGCCGGATACCATCAAGGAAGATACGAATTTATGTGCGCACTCCTACAAAGACCACGAAGGAAATCCAATACGTCGTATCCAGGAAAATCAATACGCCGTATTCAAGCTATATGGAAACAAAATATTGGAAGATATCAAACATGGTCCATACTCCAAGAAACCCCCGATACGCCATATCGACGACATTGGATACGCTGTATCGACCATATTTCTGACTATATAAATAGAAAACTAAAAAATGAGTTTTGTGTGTGCTAAATCATATTCTCGATACCTAAACCATAAAAGTCGATTTTCAGAGGAGAAAAAGAGTAGAAGAGGTAGAGCAACGCGATTAATTCCATAGGAGACAACGTGTAATTTCTTATACCCTTGTAATCATTCAATTTTTGGTATCATTCGTTAACTCGGTTAGTTTACCTTGGCTAAATCATTACTTTGTATTAATTATGACGTTTGAAGGCTAATACCTTCGGGTATTAGCCATTGTTATGAAGATCTTAATGTTTGGTTTGTTTATCTTGATTTCTTAATTTGTCGTTGAATTGCTAGTTTATGTTTATTAATATACTTGTTTACGTGCTTTTGTATGTGACCAATCATTCAACTTGATCTAGTGATACGGACCATGTAATCTAGATGCCAGGATAGCTTTCCATATAGTGATTTATACATCTAGACCAAT
This sequence comes from Tanacetum coccineum, assembly GCA_026074375.1. Classification (NCBI taxonomy): domain Eukaryota; kingdom Viridiplantae; phylum Streptophyta; class Magnoliopsida; order Asterales; family Asteraceae; genus Tanacetum; species Tanacetum coccineum. Next base: position 3,500 of record BQNB010070437.1, read on the forward strand.
AAGATCACAATTAACGACCTATCTTTGCCCTTAGATTGTGAGCTTAGTTGGACCATAAGGTGACCTTGGTATCAACGAGTATGTTCTCAATTAATTGGTAAAGACTTAGTTAGTGGACTACTAGTGTATGAATTGCCATTAAGCACTAAGTGGGTAAAGTCTCTATGAGCTAGGGTTTAACAAGATCGTCATTGCTTTAATCCCTAAGATATATTATAATCAGCAAATAAGGATGCTTTATGCGGATGCGTTAATTGTGACAGAATTCTACGTGTCTAGGTCTTAGGAAGAAGTAACGCCTAAGTCTTAAGAATGATATGCCGCCTCAAGATAAGTAATCATTGCACTAAATAAACAAACTAACATTTTGATTGGATTAATAATGGTTAATACAGTTTTATTATATTAGGCTAGACCGCTCTTTTATCTTTTGTTAATTTGATTGCGTGTGTTTTAGTGTCTTGAATTGGTTTTAGTCACTACTAAACCTGTGCCAGTCTCTCAGGCTAAAACCCCATATCCATTAGATTTAGGATTTACATATGTTTAGCATAGATTAGACTAACTTAGATTAGAAAAACCAAAGTATTAATAAATCGAAAGTGTTTCTCGCTCTTAGTGATCGACACCCTACTTACCACGAAAATACCACCAACCGGGTACACTGCCCGTTAAAGTGTTGTTTTTGGTTAAGTCGGCAAAATATAAATTTAAAACTTGAATCATAATTTACAACCACACAACGACAAATCAGTTATTCATCATCCAAGATGGCGTACTGGATCTACATCAATAGGGCCAGACAAATAATGGAAACAATGAACGTACAATTTGATGAACTTGCTCAGATGGCTTATGAACAACACAGTTTAGGACCCGAACTTCATGGTTTGACTTTTGGACACATTAGTTTAGGACTCGTGCTTAACTAGGCTGCTTCGACATCAGCTAAACCTCCTACAAAGAATGATTGGGATGTTATGTTTCAACCAATGTTCGATGAATACTTCAAACCTCCAAGTATTGTATCTACCCCCTTTCCGTTGCAACTCTATTGCTATCAGATACAGCCGGAGCGTCTTCTTCTACTTCCATTGATAAAGATGCACCCTATCCAAGTACTTCACCAAACAATGAAACAACCTCTCCTCTAATCAATTCTACAAATGTTGAACAAACTCATAATGAAGAAGTTGCAAAGTTTGACAGTGACACATTTACAAATCTATTTGCTCCTCCAAATACCAGCTCAGCTGAATCATCTTCCAGGATTGTAGACACTTCAAACATGCACACCTTCCAACAACCTCATGTCAACACCAAAAGATAGACAAAGGATCATCTGTTAGTGACAATAATCGGTAATCCATCCAAACCTTTTTCAACCAGACGTCAACTTGATACCGATGCCTTATGGTGTTATTTTCATGATTTCTTAGTCAAAGAAGAGCCAAAGAATTATAAAGAAGCCATGATTGAATCTAGTTGGATTGAAGATATGCAAAAGGATATTCATGAGTTTGAGTGGCTTAAAGTATGGGAATTAGTACCATAACCAGACAAAGTCATGATCATCAACCTAAAGTAGATCTTCAAAGTGAAACTTAATGAATATGGCGGAGTTCTGAAAAATAAGGCTTGATTAGTTGCTAAAGGTTATCATCAAGAAGAGGGGATAGATTTTGAAGAGTCATTTGCACCGGTTGCGCGTATTGAAGCCATTCACATCTTTATCGCCTATGTTGCTCACATGAACATGATAGTATTCCAAATAGACGTGAAGACTACTTTTCTTAATGGCATTCTCAAAGAAGAAGTATACGTGAGTCAACCTGAAGGATTCACTGATGTAGACTATCCAACACATGTTTTTCGTCTAAAGAAGGCATTGTATGGATTAAAACAAGCGCCAAGGGCTTGGTACGACTTGCTATCTAAGTTCCTGCTATCTCAACAAGTCTTCAAAGGTGCAGTTGATCCAACTTTGTTCACACGGAAGGAAGGAGAGCACATTATATCGGTACAAATCTATGTTGACGACATTATATTTGCCTCTACAAATCCTAGTTTCGGTGATAAATTTGCAAATCAAATGAGCAAACGTTTTAAAATGTCAATGATAGAAAAAATATCATTTTTCTTAAGATTACAAATTTCACAAAGTCCCAAAGGAATTTTCATAAATTAATCCTAAATATGCTCTTGAGAAGCTTAAGAAATATGGTGTAGACCAATGTGGTCCTGTTGACATTCCTATGGTGGAAAGGTTAAAACTGGACTCTTGTTGACCCAACTCGTTGTCAAGGTATGGTCGGATCCCTAATGTACCTCACAGCCAGTCGCCCTGACCTAGTGTTTGCCGTCTGCATGTGTGCTTGGTACTAGGCAAAGCCTACCGAAAAGTACTTAACTGCGGTTAAATGGGTCTTTCAGTACCTCAAATGAACCATTAATATGGGTTTGTAGTATCCAAAGGACACCGGATTTGATCTAACTGCTTTTACAAATGCTGACCATGTAGGTTACCATGATTCAAGGAAAAGTACATCGGGTAGTGCACAATTTTTGGGTGAAAAGCTAGTAAGCTGGTCGTCTAAAAAGAAAAAGTGTACTGCAATATCAACAACTGAAGCTGAATATATCTCCATGTACGGTTGTTGTGCACAGATCCTATGGATGCAGTCTCAGTTAAATGACTACGGATTTGATTACAAAAAGATTCCTTTGTACTGCGACTCCCAGAGCGCCATTGCCTTATCTTGCAACATAGTGTAACACTTTAGGACGAAACACATTTCTGTTAGATACCATTTTATCAAGGAACAAGTTAAAAATGAGATTGTTGAACTCTACTTTGTCAAGACTGCTTATCAGCTGGCGGATATATTCACTAAAGCACTCGCGAGAGAACGCTTCGAATTTCTAGTCAAATGCCTAGGCATGCAGAGCATAATGCTTGAAGAGCTGAAACTTCTTGCAGAGTCAGACGAAAACGAAGAGTAACTCGGTTTACTACTTCTTGTATCACATGTACTATACGTAGAATAGTTTATAAAATCAAAAACAACAAAAAGATTTTTGTCATTTCTCAAATATTTTTCAAAAATCAAATACAAAAATATAAAATTTTAAAAAGAAAATACAAAATCAAAAAATTTCAAAAATCATAAAAAATCTTCCTGACATGTATTTCCGAAATCGATAATATCTACGACGTTAGAAATGTCATTCAACAATGACACGGGATTGTAGATAAAGTTCGACTGAAAGTTTAAAACATTTTAAACATGTCTTCTCAAATTTTCTTATGGCTTGTTATTAAATATCATATAACAACCCGGTCCCTAAAGAAAAATAAATTGTACGCTTCAGTGCAGTTATCCGTAACAACGAAAACAGAAGTATTTTTGGTCTTGAGTTTAAAGATTCAAAACATTCCAAGTTTTGAAACTCAAGAAATTGACGTGTGTATAATATGATACACAACTCTCGCTTTTTAAAAGGAAAATGTGCGTCAAAAAGTGCATTTTGTCCTTAAGAGATTAATTTTCTTTAACTCGAGAAATTGTTCTTACAATATGTTTATCAAACATGCTCGAGTTAAACAAATTTTTCAAAATGCTGGAAATAAAATAAGAATCAGTTTTGTCATTTAAATGGAAAAAGATTTTCAAGAAAATTCGAACGCTCGAACAAATTCAAAAAATCTTTCAATAGACGACGGTCTTTGTTCGAGGGGGAGAACGAGCTTTTATATGAAAATTTTCAAAAATGTTCAAAAATAATTCATCAGAACTAATCATTACACGATCAAGAGATTTTGAACACTCAAACAAATTCTGCAGCTCTTTAAATAGAAAACGGGTATTTGTTTGAGGGGGAGAAATTATTTTCAGAAATTTAAATTTTTCAAAAAGTATTGTGAAAATGGTTTTGGAAAAGTGATTAATTTACTTAATTGGTCATCGTTTGAGGGGGAGTTAACGAGATTAACTCCGGGACTATGTTTGCAAAATAAGTTTAAACTTAAGGATATTTAGGGCAACTTTTATTAGTTAACTATCTTATGGTGTTAGGGGTAAAACATAAACTTTAGGCTTAGTTTATTATTAATTTTAAACTCGAAAGACTTAAGTTGCCAAAAACCGAATCCCTTCCCTTATAAACCCCATAACCGATCCATACCCACACACAATTCACATTTCACCAAAAAAATTATCCTCCCTTTTCTCTCTTCTCTTGGATAGGCTAGACCACAAACACAAACAAGAGTCCATTTTTTGATCAAAGGTAAAACATGAAATTCTTTAATAATCATCTTCTTATCTTAAATTCAAAAAGAATTCTTTCATCTTTTCACAAATCCTGAAAAATCAAAGCTTTTTGATTTAGGGTTCATAAAATTTGAAAGTGTTTAGGTGTTAAATTTTCATGAGGGCTTGTGTAAATTATGATTTTAGTAGACTTTTGTTAACTCAAATTTAAGTGCATCATTGATTAAGTTGATCAAAAAGAGGTGTTTTGGTCGTGTTCCTCAACCGAATGTAAAGTGATGGATTGTTAGCTTAAAAACATTAATCTTGCTCGTTTATAACAGAAAGGTTTAACCTTTACACCTTAAACGCAAAGATTAGTGATTTTTGAAGGTGAAGACAAAGTGTTTTATGAAATGCTTGTGAAAGAAATTGGTTGAATAAGTGTTTGGAAAATTCAAGACTTAAAGACATAACAAATTTTGTAGACTTGAAGTCCAAAACCGAACCGCATGAGTCGAAGCTCATGGGTCAGTTGAACCAAGACCACCGACCCAAGCCTCGGTCGGTTAGCCTAGTCTAACCGAACCATCAAGGTCGATCGACTTAGGTGTAACCGATCCTCGGCTAGATCGGTCACCATGGTATAACCGAACCTTGGTTCGATCGGTTACCATGGTCCGACGGATCCTCCATGATCAGTTAGCCAATGGTCCGAGCCCAAGTTCACCAAAGCCTACCGGTTGAAGCCCAAAATTATCTTGGCCTATTTAAAGCCCAATAAGACTTTAGCCCGTTTCAAGCCCAATACCGTTTGGCCCGATGTTCATGCCCACCGATCATATTATTTGACCAGGTTTAAAGGCCCATTGGACCGTGACCGAGTTTGACTTATGTTTGACCCGTGTCTCATGTTTGACCAAAACGATAAATTTTTCATGACATTTCATTATTAAAACACTAGAAGGTTCAAAATTTGAAATATCAAAATGAAAAGGTTTTCAATAATTCAAAAAGTTCAAAATTTTAAAAGTGTTTAAAACCTAAATAACTTTTTCAAAAGTATTAACGTTTTCAAAATCACATAAAGGAACGAAATTATTTAATTGAGTTTAAAACGGATATATATAATTGTGTAAATTTTATACGATCTTAAATATCTCGTAAACTTAATCTCAAAAACCTTGAACTTGGAAGATTAGATCATTGACTTAGTTTGACCTTGTCTATGGATTTTGACCGTTGACTTTGACTGTGTCATTGACCGTTGACCATTGACTTTGATCTTTGACCAAGTTTGATTTTTTTAATCCTATGCTTATTAAGTTCTTTTGATATGAAATTGATTATGTTTCTATGTGAATGAATACATGTTCTATCTGTTATCTGCCAAAATGTTAAAAATAGTTTAACAAGTATTTCTATATCAAAAGACGTGTCAGCGATCTAAGTTGCATCCGATCTAGGGTATTCTCTTACATTGTTAGCATCGTTTGGGTTGCATCTGTCTAAGTGTATTCAAAAATCGTCGTTAGCGGCTTAGTGATCATCTGTTTTAAATATAAGAATATTTCAAAATAAACTATCTTTCTCATTTTAATGTGTTATATTTGGATATATCTCTTATAAATTTCACCACAGTGCACTAGGGTATTATTTATAATACTCATGCTCGATCTTCAGATTTAGCCCACTAGTGAAGTGGATTACTATACTAGTACTTGTACTACGTATGTTATTCCTGAGGAACTTAATCTCATTTAAGATGATTTTCCAAATATAATAGTATTGATGTGTGCAAATTTTATAAACTATATTGCTACAGATTTTTACACATCATTATCTATTAATTTCAAAAATAACACAATACCTTTGCAAAATGAATTTCAAAGACAAAAAGTTCTTTTGAGTCTATTTTGAAATAATTTGTCTAAGAGTTGCTAATAAATCAGGATGGCTATTAGGGCTAATTATTACCTAAAAGCTGATAATGTATCCCTTTAGCAAATCCGTGTATCTTCGAGGCTCAAAGTCACTTTATTAAAAGGAAAACTCACTTATGCGAATCAATTATTTTCTAAAAAAAGTTTTTCTTAAATACAAATGATGCTATTTCTCTAAAGATTGGTAAGATGAACACTTTTATAAGCATGAGAAACATGAAAATTTTTGTTCATTCTTCCATCTTTTATCTCATAGAAATAGTATCCCAAAACTTAATCATAAGTGAGGATAAATAAAAACAAAACGAGAGATAAAAATCGTATGTGAAAAGAAAAGAGCATACGTCTTGTGTCAGCAAAAGCAAGAATAAAGGCACATAAGAAAGAAAATGACATAAGTATGGACAAAAAGAAATGCCCGTTCATACAAAACAGACAGAGAGAACAAAAACAAAAGTTAAAATAAATATGCTTAAGTTTGTATTCATGTGAAACTAATCAAAGTTTGAATCTTATTCTTAGAATTCAACATGTCAAGAGCAAATCCTCAAGCAGTCAAGCTACAATTGTCTCTGAAGAACAGTTGGTTCCACGTGCTAACAGACTTGTAATCAAAAAGAACAACGAGCGTGTCGCTTCAGGTTTAGATATCACTGATACTATGCTAAGATTTGTTGTTGAAATTCTAAGACACCACAAGCTATACAAATCGGTTTCCTTAACTGCAAATGTACTAATCATCTACCTACACCCGTTTTGGATAACCATCAATCACAATCCAAACAACCACACATTCACTTTCGAACTAGACACTCATACTTTTACTCTCACACCTGGACTACTCAGAACTGTATTGCAGATGTCTCCTCCTGATCCCAACAACACTTATACTAAACCTCCCTCAGAAAACCAAATTCTTTGATTCATTAAGACACTTGGTTATGATGAAGATCCTGATACAAAGATGATTGTTGTCTCAAAAATGGTCGCTACAAGACTTCATCAACCATGGAGAGCTATTTTGAGTGTTCTTAATAGAATTCTTACGGTAAAAGACTCAAGCTGGGATACAGTTAGACTTCCAATACTTCAGATACTTTGGGGAATTGTTCACTCTGCCAATTTGGACTTCGCATCATTAATTTGGGACGATTTTGAATGGCAAACAGTTGACAGATCCTCTAGACCATCAAAGATGTCTAAGCTATTGTACACCTACTTCACCAAGCTTATCATTAACCACTTTCTATCTTGCAACAAGAGTATTCCTCGCAGATCCAACTCTGAGTTGCACAGTGCACAAGATGATCAACCTGTAACTAAATTGTCAAACACTGTTAAAGGTGACTATAAGTTTAGAATGGAGATTCTCGATACAATGATCAGTGATGCAATTAAGAAGTCAGCAGGATACAAATATTATATAACTAAGAAGAAGGAAAGTGCAAAAGATAAGATTGTTGATAAACCAGAAGAGCAACGTGTGTATCTAGTTAGAAGTGGAAGAGGAAAAGGATTTAAGTGTTATGATGATCAAGTAGTGAATGTTCCCAACAAATTCAAGAAAGATGTTGAGCCAAGGAAAACAAGAACACTCACTATCATTGAAGAAATAGTTGTAGGTGAACTTGAAAATTCCAACAGTATTCAAGAACCGCGCACTCAACGACGTCGAAGGAGTCAATTGACAATTAACATATAAATTGATGATGCTGTTGTAGATACATATGCTGAGTGGGAACAGAAACTCAAAGGTCCTGTAGTCGAAGATCCCGTATTTTAGTCTTTATTGGACCTACGGAAAGGATCCAAAGCATGCAGACTTGAGAGTTTGAAGCAAAAGATACAAGAAGTTACAGGAGAAGGATCGAGTAATGCTCACAACAAATAGTATGCTGATTCAGATACTGACAATGATGCATTACGCTACTCTTTATGTTAGAGGAAATTGATAATGAAACTGATGATGTTGGCGATTCTAATATGGATTTATCAGATGATAATCCAGACGGAGATGATGATGTTGCAAGATTTGGTGTGTTCATATATAATAAGTCCATAGAAACACCAAACTCTACATATCTCAGTCCCACAGTTACAAGTTCCTCATTGGATTTCATTCAAAATCTTTTGAATGAAACACCTGCTAATGAATTGACAGGTTTAGTGAGTCATCCAGTGTATACTGATGCTCAAACAACCTCAGCGGTAATTTACCCAGAGGGAATGTAACACCCCCAAAAATGTGTCATAGCAGAAATATGTCCGAGAGTGTTACTTCATAATACAACAGCACAAGATACAGGAGAACGACCTCTAAATGTCATTTGAAAATTGATCTCGTTGATTTTCTTGAAATTAATATTACATTTGTCCCGTAATTGTATCACAATGAAAAGCTTGAAAGCAACACAACGAGATTTGATCATTTGAATATAAGTGGAAATCCATGAATAAATCTTGTCAAATTTAGACTCCAATGCACATCAAGTAAGCCAAGCATCTAATTCACCTAAGAAAAACATGCTTAAAAGTGTCAACATAAAGTTGGTGAGTTCATAGAGTTTTGTAAATATAAATGTAAATGTTGAAATCCAAAGATTTATAAAGTATGTATGACCATTTCAATCCTTATAATAATCGCCAAAAATGTAAGAGTAAATGTAGAACCAAAAGAGTTTAGTGTCTATTGCTTCACCACAGTATAATGAAAAGTGTTCAGTAATTAGTAGTGTTCAAAAAAATAGTATGGACAGTGATTTCGTTGATTTTCCAAAATGTATGGGTCTACTATAACAGATACAGTACCACATAAATAATATCTACTGTTGCGCTAAGCTCATGACACCGAAGCTCGACATCTATGTATGCAATTTAATGCAAATAAAGGCCCGTGTAGATGTTCAAACCCGTAACATCCAAATTGTTCCGACATGTATACATTCGTGTTTCAGTACGGTCAAAACTAGTGAGAGCTACTCACCCGAACAGGGATGTCAATCCCAAATAGATCTATTTATACACTCGCGCTCCCTCAACCGGTCCTCCGGTCAAGAATTTAACAGTTCATGATAATGGGCAATAGTGGGTTTAGCTACTTAGGCACATGTAAACAGGAGATGATAACCGAAAACACTTGTGTCCAATAAAAATAACCATTGTATTCATAAGTAGCTTTGAGTACTTAAATCCATAAGTAGAAAAGAGTGTGATATAAATCAAGTAGTTGAGTTCGAAATGAGTATGTAAACAATTTCGTAAACATGTATGCAAATGAGTATGTGACAAAGTATGAAACCAAGTTTGTAATAAATTGCAAAATCAAGTATGTAAACCAAGTGTGTGATAGTATGTAAAGATATTGGTAAACGAATATGTAACAGTTGTATTGAGCTTGTATTCGCTCCTCGAGATTTGTAAAGTAAATGTAAAACAAGTGAAAGAGGGGCTATAAACTCACATCGATGATGAAGAATGATTGGCGGGAATGTACACATTGAGTACAAGACGAAACGGAAACTAAAACGGCTCGACCAAGAAGTTGCGGTTTATCTTAACGGCTATGACCCACTAGCCTACGATGATGTACTTGGTTTTCCGATGAATGGTTACATCAACGCGTCACGTTGATAAAAGATTTATATTTAAAGTTATAATAGTTTGGTGGTTGGTTAAATAAATAAATCAAAAAGCATATGTAATTCATACGATGAATCATATAGCAGAGTATGTAATATATCCCGTATATATTACATATGAAAAATAAGCAATTATATAATTCGTATGATAAATTATATAATAAGACCAACAATCAAAAGAATAATTTGAAATATTTAATACTTTGCAAATTTTATTTAAGAAACGTGAGTAAATTATTAAACAAAATGATTCGACCCATTTTAGAAAATCACAACTTAAATAAATAAAAGTTCTTAGCATAAAAGTAAACGTACATTTTAAAGGTATAAGTCATGTATATGTTTTTAAAAGCGTTCTTAAAAAGGTTATGAGTAATTCCCAGTTGACAATTATAAAATATAAAATAATATTTTATAATCTAGTATATACTTGTGTCCAAAGTAAAAGTAACCATTGTATTCGTAAATAGCTTTGAGTACTTAAATCCATAAGTAGAAAAAGTGTGTGATATAAATCAAGTAATTGAGTTCGAAATGAGTATGTAAACAATTTCGTAAACATGTATGCAATTGTGTAGGTGACAAAGTATGAAACCAAGTTTGTAATCAACCATGTAATTGTGTTTGTAATAAATTGCAAAATCCAGTATGTAATCCAGGTGTGTAGAATAATATGTAAAAGGTATTGTAAACGAATATGTAAACAAGTTGTATTGAGCATGTATTCTCCCCCGAGATTTGTAAAGTAAATGTAAAACAAATGAAAGAGGGGCTATAAACTCACATTGATGATGAAGAACGATTTGGCGGGAATGTACACATTGAGTACAAGACGAAACGGAAACTGAAACGGCTCGACCAAGAAGTTGCAGCTTATCTTAACGGCTAGGTCCTAGTAGCCTAGGATGATGCGTTTGGGTTTTCCGATGAATGATTATGTCAACGCGACACGTTGATAAAAGATTTAGATTTAAGGTTGTAATAGTTTGGTGGTTGGTTAAATAAATAAACCAAAAAGTAAACGTAAGGTGTGTAATACATTCCGTATGTATTACATAATGAAAAATAACCGAGTATATAATTCATACCGTGAATTATATAACAAGATACACAACCCAAAAAAAATAACGAGGTAACCACGAGCCCGACACCTTGAAGGTGCGGCTGTGGTGGTGGCTGTCCAAACCCGAACCAAACTCACCCGGTGGGTGGTTAAACCCAATCCGACGCACACTTGTGCTTTCTTTTTATTATCAAACCAAACGTACCCTATGTACCGAATATCAACCCGAACGCCCCCATGGGCTGTTACACACGAAACAAACGCACCCTCGGTGCTATTACCACCACCCGCACCCGCTGGGGCGGCGGCGGTGCTCACCGAACACCACCCTGTGGTGCCGGCTGTCCCGAAAACAAACACCCCTTGGGTGTTTTATGATAAACCGGACGCACCCATGCGGCATTTATAACAACCCGCCGCACCCTTGGTGGAGCGTGGTTGTGATGGTGATGATGAAGATGGTGGCGATAGTGGCGAGTGAGGGAGAGTGATGGTGGGGATCGGATAGATCGGGAGATGGGGAGGATTTTTGGTGTTGGCCGGAAAAGCTCGCCGGAAAACTTTTCCGGCGGCTGTGGTGGTGGTCGCCGGCGGTGAGGGTGGTGGCCGGATAAAGGGAGAGAAGAGTGTGTTGTATAATGTGTGTGTGTGTGTTATAATAGATGGAAATGAAATGAAAATGAAATGAAAATTATATATATATAAAAGTTTTAAAATAAAATAGAAAATTTATAATAGTATAGGGTGGGTTATGTAATTATTTCACAGGGACCATATGCGTAATTATTGGGAAACTTTTATAATATATTGGTTCGGGACTCATTTGAAAGACTTAACGGACGATTCAAATCTCGAAACTTTCGCCATTGTTTTCCGAATCATTTTTCTGATAAAAATGAGTATTCACTCGACTAATTTTTGTAAACGTTTTATAGAATTTATTTAAAACGTTTATTATTCATTTATATATTTTTCCGATAAACTTTATCCGTAAAACGAATTTTAACTTTAATAATTGCGTTTTTAACATACGTTTTCGATTAACAAGATAATTAATTTATTAAATATTTTTATTTAATAACTTATGATAATTAAATACAAATTTAATTATTTTGGGTCGGTACGCGTTGTGTTCAAAATTTTAGCGAGGGCATTTCAGTCACCTTCTGACTGTTTCCAGGTCTCGGTCAAAACTGAAAAGTTGCCAGGAATGTCGTTTTACATTAAATTGCTTTAGAGTCCGAGTTGTGAAAACGTGCTTTAGGTGGTCGTTCTTATAAGTCAAGCCAGACACTAAAAGTCAACGATTGAAATAGTCATTCAAAAATTCGAAAATTCTCGGATGTTACAGTACCTACCCCTTAAAGAAATCTCGTCCCGAGATTTGGTCACGGGCTGAGACAGCCGGAGGGGGGGAGGAGACCGCGAGTGGGGGAGAGTGACTATGGGGATCGGGTAGATCGGAGTGGGGGGAGTATATTTGGTCTTGACCGGAATACCCGCCGGAAAACTTTTCCGGCGGCGGCGGCATGGTGGTGGCCGGAGGGGGTGGCGGCCGGCGGTGGGGAGGGAGAGGGAGGAAGAAGATGATGTTGTGGGTGTGTATAAATGAGATGGGAAAATGAAATGAAGATGAAATGAAAAGTTATATATATATAAAAGTTTTAATATAAGATAGAAAGTTTATAATAGTATAGGGTTTAAATTGTAAATATTTATCGTAGTTTTTATAACTTTCGGTTCGGGACTCATTTGAGCGACCTAACGGACGATTCAACACACGAAACTTTCGCCATTGTTTTCCGAATCATTTTTCTGATAAAAATGAGTATTCACTCGACTAATTTTTGTAAACGTTTTATAGAATTTAATTAAAACGTTTATTATCTATTTTGTGACTTGGTTAAAAATAAAAAGAAATTTTAACTCGGATATTCGCGTTATCAATAACGCTTAAATAAGTAAAATATTAAATAATTTTATTTAATATTTTTATTAAATAAATAGTGATAATTAAAATAAATTTAATTATTTTTGTGTGTCGGTGCCCGTTGTGTGCAGTTTTCAAAACTTTAAGGGGCTGTTTTAGCTCTCTTTTGCTTGTTTTCAAGTCTCGGGTAAAACTAAAAAGTTGTCTGAAATATCGTTTTACATCAAATTGCTTTAGAGTCCGAGTTGTGAAAACGTGCTTTAGGTGGTCGTTCTTATAAGTCAAGTCATACACGAAAAGTCAACGATCTAAGTAGTTATTCAAAAATTCGAAAAATTCTCGGATGTTACAGCTAGTTTGATATTTTTAACAAATAATACATATTTTTAGGATTCCAAAATGATAAGAATCGTAATTTTTCAATTAATAACGAATGAGTTATGAATTTCGCGAGTTTACGACAATTAAAACTTTTATAAAACTATTTTTATAAAAGTTACTATTCATGATAGAAAGTTATATTTTTGTAAACCTCATAAAATTATAGAACTCTCAAAAACGAGAACGCCCTCGAAAGAATCGTTAAAAACGGAGCTATAACGAATAAAATACGACATTTACGGGTTTTACGACAACGAATACAATTTAAATAAAAGTCACGTCTGATGTGAACAGTAAAAGTTACTATGATCACTCATCTTAATACAAAAGCGTGGGCGTAAGAAACGCGAGAAACAGGCTTAAAACGACAAAGTTATGTCATTTTTAGTAAAGGAGTAATTATAAACGTTTTTACTTTATAATTACAATTTCACTTAAACAAATAGATGGTGATATAGCTATATAGATTATATATGTTATTAGTTATCGAAGTGCTATAATACTAGGGAGTTTCATAATGAGGCCTCTTCGGATGGCGTATCGACGAGTTGTTGGATTTACGATTTAAAGTGTCCTAACTCCTCGTACGTCATGTCATGACCTCTTAAATTATGATAGCCCGAACGATAGTACGATGATAACTATATAGGATTATATGCAGTTGTTGTTAGACAACGTACTTGAATACTGATTCGACCTATATTAACTAGGTTGCATTTGAGCGTTAGCGTGACACGTTTTTACTTGGGATATTTTGTTATCAGATCACTCACTTGAGGTGAGTTCATAGCCCCACACTATTTACAATTTTACTGATTTACTATTTATTTGGGGTGGAAACATGCTTTGTTTTACAAATTAGACGCAAGTGGATATTTTACATTGATTACATGTTTGCCTAAGTAGCGATAACCCAAGTTAAGCCCATTATCATGAACTGTCAATTGCATAGATGTAGTTGGGAATTACATTATGTGAGCGCGAATGTTATTTAATAGATCTATTTGGGAAACGACCTCCCCGTTCGGGTGACTAGCTATCACCGGGAACGAACGTTATAGCATGTCGAATCAGGGATGTTTCGGGTTAGAACATCATTTCGGGCTGAGTAGCAATATTTTGCGAACAAGACTGTCGAGCTTCAGTGTCATGAGCTTAGTGTAAATGTAATCTGGTTTTGTGATTGTTTGCATATGTTGTAACATCACGGGAAAGTCTTGCGGTCCTGCATAATTTAAATACATAAACCTATGAATTCACCAACATTTTTGTTGACGTTTTAAGCAATGTTTTCAGGAGGTCAATAGGCACGAGGTGCCAAGGATGCATTGGGTTACGTTTTGGATTGCACGCTTAAAGACTTTTATATCATATTTTGGGAAATCTATGTCATCTTTTGTAATATTAAACAAGGAACAAGTGAAGCTATAAGCTTTTGTAATATGTCTTTTAATTAAATCCAATGTATCAATTTAAACGACTTTTTGTGTCGTTCTTATATATATCTTGTGCTGTTGATCTTGAAGTAACACGCCCCGGATCCTTATTCCGCTGCGACCCATTTTGGGGGTGTTACAGATTGGTATCAAGAGCCAAGGTTATAGAGAACCAGGTCAAAATGTTTTTGCTGGACTATAACCGTTTTCAAACATTGCATTCATAAAAAGGGTTTTTATGGGACACACTATTTGTTGCATTAGTGGGACTAGATGCATTCATAATTGATATACGTGGTTATAATATATTACGTATATTACAATAAGAGCCTTATATAATATACTCTTATAAGTTATTTCTTCTGGTCACAGTGCGATGTGATCTTATTTTATTTATGATGCATATGTTATGTTACGTTATGATTGTATTGAAATCTAACGGGTATTGTATTTTCTTGTGATTTAAGAACATGGCACCAAAAAGAGCCACAAGATCAACCCGAGTCCCACCAGTTACACCAGCTCCAAATGCAACAACCACAACTGTTACTGAGGCACAACTTCAGGCCTTAATTAATCAAGGAGTTGCTGCTGCAATGGCTGAAGCAGAAGCAAGCAGAGTTAGGAATGGCTACGACAGCAATGGTTCAGTACCAAGGCCAGCACAAGCTGCTCGTGCATGCTCTTACTCTGAATTCTTAAAATGCAAACCTTTGGACTTCAAAGGCACTGAGGGAGTCGTCGGACTCACTCGATGGTTTGAGAAAATGGAATCTGTGTTTAGCATTAGCAATTGCCCAGCAACTAGCCAAGTCAAATTCGCGACTTGCACTCTGCAAGACGATGCTCTTACATGGTGGAATTCCCATGTTAAGACCACCACTCCAGAAGTAGCTCATGCCATGCCATGGGCAGCACTGAAGAAAATGATGACTGATAAATACTGCCCGAGGGGTGAGATCAAGAAGATTGAAACTGAAATGTGGAACCTTAAGGTTAAGGGCACCGATGTGGTGGCCTATAATCGACGATTTCAGCAACTAGCCTTGATGTGTTCCAGAATGTTCCCAGAAGAGGTAGACAAGATTGAAAAGTATATCGGTGGGTTTTCATTGGTTTAGAGTCTTCATAGACCAAATTTTCTTAAGCATTTCTTTAATGTTTTAGGAATTGATTAAAGAATATTTCCGTCTTCCATTTGTTTATTTGCAATCTAAGGAGAAGTTAAGTTCACCCATTCATGCTCATCTCGAACTAGTAAGGCATTGATTTGGCAAATTCATCAACGTGTCTTGACAAGTGAACCGAATATAATTTCATCGAATTATATTTGGAACAATGATGATGTTTGAACTTTTCTTCTTAGTAAAATGTGTGTTATCTACCATTCCCATTTTATACTCATGTTTAATAAGAATTTGCTTTTAATCTATCATACCAAGCTTTGGGTGCTTGTTTAAGACCATATAAAGCTTTCTTTAGTTTGTAATAATGATTCGGTTTTTCGAAATCAATGAATCCCAAGAGGTTGTGCCACGTATACTCCTCATTGATTCAAACCGTTCGAATGCATTTTTAACATCCTTTTGGAATATTTAAATCTAAGGCGCAAGCATAGCTAATAATATCTTAATAGATTCAAGTCTAGCAACCGGGGCATAAGTTTCATCATAATCGATGCCCTCTTGTTGGTTCGTAGCTGAGCAAACTAATTATGCCTTATTTCGAAGAAAACACACCGTTCTTGTCTAACTTATTCTAAACACCACTTAGTTCCTATAATTGGATATTATTAGGGTTGTGGAACTAACTCCCCGAAACGATCGTTAGCCAATGAATTGATTTAATTCTTCTTGATTATGGCGACTATCCAACTTTCGTACTCCTAAAGACTTCATTCTCATTCTTAGGTTTTGGTAGAGATTAAAACAATAAAAGTTACTTTGGTTTTGGGCTTGTGATCTAAGGTTCTTTAGTTGAGGTTTCCTATGAAATTTTTAGGGATGGTTCCCTAGATTCCTTAATATTGATATTTCATCAATCTCTAAATTTTCATCCTCAACAACATTTTCTAAGTTTTTCTTTTCGATTTCCCTAATAGCTTCCTTCTTCATCTTAAAGTCATCATCCAACCAAGGGTGATGTCTTCTTAGAGGGTGGAGGAGTTTTCATCGAATGTCAAGTTGGAGTGATTTTCCCTTCGTTTTTATGTGTGTTTATTAAGAATGATATAGGCTTTACTATTTTAGGTAGTACCTTAATAGGACACATTCGTTTAAGACTTTAGGTCAAATTCGGTTATGGTCAGTCTTTAGTGTTTAGAATGAAGCACTTGCTTCCCAAACACTCTATAATAGTCAAGAGTAGTTTCCTAACTCTCAAGTTTTCCATAAGGTGTTTTGCCTAGGATGGTTCTAATTAGTATTCGGTTGAGAATATATGTTGAAGTTATCTACGGCGTTAAGTTACACAAAAATTTTGTGAAGGTAGTGATTGCTCGTTCAAACATTGTTCTACTCATTTCTTGAAGTGTCCTATTTTTCTTTCAACCACGCCATTTGATTGAGGATTGTGCGTGGAGCCGAGAAGTTGTGAGTAATTCCACTAGTGTCAAAAACTCTCCAAATTGCACTTCATTATCAAATTCACTACTGTGGTCGGTTCTTATTGATACTATTGTACAATCCTAATTGATTTTGGATTTTCTTGCTAAATATTTCGAATTGATCGAAAGCTTCGGTTTTATTCTTAAGAAATCTAGTCCAAGTATACCTAGAGTAGTCATCTACTGTGACTAGGGTGTAACGATTTTCTCCGTAGCTCCGTACGGCGGATGGACCAAAAAGATCCATATGGAGAAGTTCTGAGCATTTAGTCGTTGAGACTACATTCTTAGCTTTGTGACTAGCGTGAGCTTGTTTTCCAATTTTGCAAGCATCACAAAAATGTTGATCAAACTTAAGCTTAGGTAGGTTCCTAACTAATTCCTTAGAAGCTAACGATTGAATGAGACGTATATTTGCGTGACCTAATCTCCTATGCCACAAAGTGGAATTATCATCAATCGTTGCTAGACAAATTTGATACTTAGGCTTATTTCCTAATTTCATCACATATAAGCCTTTCTTCCTAATACCTCTACCTATTACTTTACCGTCCTTAGTGATTTCACTATCATGTTCAGAAAAAGTTACTCTACACTTATTATCACATATTTGTCCTATACTTAGCAAGTTGAATCCTAGATTATCAACATGTTCTACATTATCTATTTTAAGAGAGTCATTAGAAATCGTACCTTTGCCAATGATGTTACCGCGAAGATTACTACCAAAAATGACATTACCTCCATTGTATGCCTTGTAAGTGGAGAAGAGCTTTCGATTGCCCGTCATGTGCTTGGAGCATCCACTATCCTTGATCCATTCTTTGGGCTTCAAGTCGACTCCAAGGCATATCTATTTATATAAGACAATAACTCAAACATTTGGTCCCCAATATCTCACAGGTCCAAAGTTGTTAGTGTCAAACATCCCTTGCATTTGATGCAATTGGTTGGGGTGTGAGAACGGAAAGGACACATTTCCCCTTGGCATGTAACCTTTGAGTGGAAAGTTGTTCCAATTACGTGAAAGCCATGAGGCTTGTTTTGTTCGATCCAACATGTCTTTTTGGTTGCGAGTGTTTTTTTTTTTAGGACGAGAATATTTATTGACTTCTAGGAGAGTGGAGTTTTGATCTAAATTGGTTTTTAAAAATCCAAACTCTGGGGCTTTGTCAATGGTTTATAAAATTGTTTGACTTCATTGTCACTAGCCACAGGAATTTTGACTTTGTTTACAATTATGTGTTTTGGTCTAGGACCCAAAATGGATTTTTGAAAAGACACACTTCTCTCAGAACCAGAAGTTGCTGGTGGCGGTCCCATATTTATTTTGGGGGCCGCCTGAACATTAAGGGGGCCCCATATTATGGGGGACCTCCATCAGAACAGTCTTTTCTGAGTTTTACAAATTTTTTTTCCTTAGTTCCGATAGATAATGCTTTAATGAATTAAACCCAAACATAATGTATACTGGAGGGTTTTTGATTACTTAAATTTCATTCAAGCAATGTGTACTCTTTTTAAATTTGTTTAATTTAGTAGATTCTTCTTTGAGCTTTTCATTTTTCAAGTTTAAGTGTATGACACTTTGCACAATCGAGGATAACTCCCTTATTTTTCTCGTGTATGGATAATTTATCTTTTAATTCTCTAAGTCATTTTCTATACTATTTTCTAATGCTTTTAACCTTTTGTTTCTTAGTGATTATCTTTAAACTTCATTTTTGCATAATTTATCATAGTTCATTGTCTAAAAGCCTAATCATTCAATTGATGAGTTTTCATCACTAAAGTAAGAAGATTCGGAACATACCTCATTTGGTGCTTGAGCTACAAGACATGTCTCGTCTTGGATCTTTTCATCATTCTCTTCACCGCTATCACTCCAAGAACCTCCAATGAATGATCTTTGGTTCTTGTCTCTCAGTGGCTTTGGGAACATTCTTCAATAAGATGATTTGGATCTCGTATTCTAAAGCCACTTCCTTCACTTTTGCCGTTTTTGTCATCTCGGCTTCTTTGAAAGGTCTTTTTGTTCATTCCGAGGTTTGTTGTATTACGAATCTACCTTCTTCCTTAAGAACTTCTTGGAAGTCTCTTACCGCTATCTTCTTCCTATCGGATAGTCGAACAATCTTCATCACTTAGATTCTTTCTTTAGCCTTTAAAGCAAGAGATTTCCTTTTTAACATTTTGGCTTTGGACTATTTCGAATCTTTTCTTGATGATCATCTCATGGGACTTTGAAGGTTTCAATAAGCTCATCGAGAGATAGTGATGTTGTTAAGTCTTCGACTCTTCAATCACTTGTCTTTTGCTCTCCATTTAGATGTAGAGCCTAAGCAGAACTTCTTTACGTAGTCTTAATAGAATAACCTCATCAAGTGCTTTAGACTATCGTGGATATTAGTATTAAATCTAGCAAATACTCACTATCTATAGATTCATCTTCGGGAGACTGTACGAAATCGTTAATATTGTTGAACCAAAAGTTGTACTATTATCTTTGACTTGGTTATTACCTTGATGGGTTTGTCTAACAAAGTTTTCCAAAATTTCTTTTGCCGTATTTCACATGAAAATTCGTTCTTATTTATTTTCTGGCAAAGCGTTTGTAAATAACCATTTTGACTTCATTGTTTTTCGCAAGCCTTCTTTTAAGATCATCGGTTTGATTTTCAAAAGGGACAACCTCATCAAGTTTGGTTTTCGGATTTTGAATAATAGGTGGAAAATCACCATTTGTAATAACATGCCAAAGATCTAGATCTTTTGATTTAACATATGTCTGGAATACAAATTTTTTCCAATAAATAAACTATCACTTTCAAAAAGGTGGTGGTCATTTGCATAGATTGCCCTTCTAGGATATTTGTCAGAAGCCATAGATCGATCCAAGCTTTTAAAATACAATATATTTTAATGATCTTGAGTGACCTCTGCTCCTGTATTACAAATTGTGAAACTAGAAGGGGGGTTGTAAGTTTACATGTTAATTGACGGTTTAAAATTCTTTGCTTATAAATGGTTTGATTCGAGTTTATATGTCATCAATCAACCCAAAATATGGAATCCACATCAAAAACTATCTTAATGCTATGAACAAATGAACTATAATTAATATAAAGGGATAGGAAAGAATGATCGAACCAAGACACAAGATTTATAGTGGTTTCGGCAACGAAGCAACCTCTTCGTTCTCTACTCATACTCCCCGAGTACTCCACTTGAGATTTCACTATGTACAACAAGCTCCCTTTTGGCGGAGAATATCGTTTACACGTCGCTTTACTTTCTTTTCGACAACCGCTTAGATGTCTGTTAGGTCTTGTTTATCTTGAATCATATATTATCAATCATGGAAGCTTAGAGAGAATAGTAGTGAAGGGAAAGTATTCAAATTTCAAATGTTATAAATGGAGGGAAAAGGGAAAATATTTATTACAAAAGCATCACCCTCTAATGATGATTAGAGGGGTATTTATAGGAGAAGGAAGGAGCCTTCATTTCCTTTATTTTTCACTTCTAGTCCACTACAACTTTGGTAAATTATGCTATTTCTTTCTTTAGCATAATATACCATTATTAAAACTATTTATACTAAACAAAATAAGATATTAACTAAATATAACTAAACCACATAATCATTATGTCACTTTTTATGATCTTAACGATCTCCCCCTAAGGGTCGATTATTCTGGGCGTTCTCTTCGAGGTCCAAGTGGTCTTCCATTCACATACATCTCCCATCTTCTCATTTGATTATGATACTTCAATCTTACTTCAATCTCTTCAAACAATTTCAGATACTCAACTTCATCATTGGTGAGTTCTCTTTGTACATAGCCATACTTCACATCATTATTGTAACTCTTTAAATCCTTCTAGTACTTTGTTCGATTGCATCACAAAATTATGAATCTCTGAATGTCTCATCACCCTTTTCTCTTTCTTGCTATTCTTGTATATGATTCCATGCACAGGCTCATAGATGATAGAGAACATTTTGTGCTTTTCAACTCCTGGGAAAGATATTGTTGGTGTAGTGAGATTAACTTTCTGTTGATAACTTTTAATTCCAAGCTGGAAATCATGCACTCTTTCCCATATCACTGAACTTCTGATGAATACTGATAAAGACCTTAGCAGCCTTGTTTTTACATAGTCGAGAACCTTGCCATTCATAATCAGCAAATACATCCTCAATATATTTTATTGGATTCTTGTAATTCAGTCTTGATAATCGATCGCAGTGCACTCATTAGCTCTTCTTGCACATATCTTTGTGACAAACTGTGTTCATGACCCAATTTCCCAAGTATGTCTTGATATACGTGAATGGTCTTAGAGTTGAATAAACCTCTTTTTGGTTTTCCAGGCTCTTTTATTTTCCTTATGTGAAGATCTTTGCATGAGGATTTTCAATGTTCAACACCATTATCGGCATAAGGATTAAATTTTTTAAAAATTATGTCACCCATCTAGATGTTCGTTCTCCTCGATATTACAAAAAAGCTTTCATCATTAAAGATGATTGTTGGAAACTTGTGAAGTGACAATACAATTTTCTCAGGCCCTGAACTTCCTTTCTTCAGATACAAAAGGTCTTGATTAATCAGAGATAGTGTTAGAGATTCAGGATCTCTTTGACAACTTTGAACAAGAGGTGTGGTCTTTCGTGGATGTGGAGAGAGAAGAATTTCCTTTCTACTTTCCTAAACAATGTCACTTTGCAAGAAATTCTTCATCTGATCAATATGATATTGATGCTCATCTCCTGAAGTACATCTTTGTCTCAACATCTCATCAGCCATTTTCTTTAACTTTGCTTCATCAATAGTCAGTGATACTTCTTCCATAATATCTTGTGACAACTTGCTTGACGGTTATTTCATGCATCATCTGAAGCATAAGAATCAGTACAAAAATCATAATCATTCTTCTTGTTCTTGATTACTGAAGTTAAAGGACCTCGTTCTCTTCATTGGACTTGTCCAGACAATGACTCTCCAGTCCACTTTTTTTTTTTATGCTTCGTACTCAAATGTCTTCTGCCGCTTTACACTATTCTCCCCCTCAAGATGAGCATCATCATCATGTGGATCGTCCTGATTTCCTTGGAGCGGAATAATGCTGAAGGTTACATGTAGTTTGTGGTACCTGAAGATTCTCAAACATTATCTGAAATGCAAGCCATATTGCTATGTCTTGTTGTTGCAACTGAGGATTGTCTTTCATAGAGAGATATAGTTGATATTGTTGTTCTGGAACATATAGTTGTGTTTGAGCTAGGTGAACATGAAGGATGTGACCAGACATATAACTTCGTACTGACGCATCAACTTGAGAAAGGATCTGATTATCAATAGCTTTTTGAATTTGTGAGGAAATTTTAGCTTGTATCTTCTCACGCTCTTGTAAAATGGCTTTAGCAATCATCTATTCCATCTCTTTTTATGTCTTTGTCTCTTAAATCAGGCCCTTCCGCAACATACACTGGAACTTGATCTCTGACCTGCTTAGGAACTTGCTTTTCACCTGCTCCTTAATGTGTGTATCAACCATAGTGGGTAATGATTGGACCATTACTTCTTGGAGATGATCAGCAAGAGTATCAAATGACTTCCTTGACAAAAATCTTTCTTCTTGAGTTTTCAAAAAATATGTATACACGTCCTTGTAACTCCTGAAAGAAAAAAAAAAAAAATTTTTTTTTTTCTTGTATCATTTGAACCGAGCAGGTTTGGCTTTAAACAATGATAGAAGTCGGTTTTCTCTAGACGGTTTGGTGTGTTGTGATCTTGATGATGATGTTGTTTGAGTATGAGTTACCGTCAATTCCTTGAGTTTCTCAGTATCCGAAGATACGAGATTAGTATGAGACTTAGGAGATCTAATTGGTGTGGGTAATGGTGTACTCCAAGACTACTCTACAATCTTCCCTTTCTCCCTTCGCTTTAATTCATACATTTCATCAGTTATTTCATCCTCCTCTTCATTAACATTGACAGGTATGACAACTTCTGTAAACTCTCTACCTCATATCATAGTTCTCTCACCTCGGACTTTTCCTTATCACTCGGGGCTTAACCTTGTGTCGGGGAAGGATCTGTGGTTCAATCATTCCTAGGAGGTCAAACTATCATCAATAAATTCTCATATCCTGTCCACCAATCGTTTCAATCTCTTCAGACGCCAAGTGCTTGTTGACCAGTTCCACATTTTCTCTAGTTCTTGCTGCTTCTGACTTTTTTGCCTCGCAAAAGACTTACTTGTAATGTATCTGTAAGAATCAGGCTCCTCTCTCTGGTCTGCTTTTTTCAAAGTTCGTAACTGGAGCTGGTGGAGTTAGCCGTGTAGATCTCCTTTCAGGAAGACGAAAACAAATCACAGTAGATCATTTTAGAGCACTTGACTATGTTGTATCCTTTTTAGGGGTAGGTGACCTAAGGGCGCTAGGTGTCCTATGCGTTCCTTGGGTAGACTTACTCGGTTGTGACTGAGTCAGAGGAACATCTAACCCAAACACCTCTGCTACTTCCTGTAATGTCTCGTGTGTATTCATCTCTTCAGATGTTCATCCAATCTAGAATTTGCATGCAACTTTACTTTGGTGTCTTCCTGAAATTAAAGAATATTTTTCATTATGTCATCATCTTGTAGATTGTGATACATGTCTCCGAGCACGTTTGAGATTTAGGAAATGATAGGTCATGTAATGACTAACGATGATATTTTGTAAAAATCTTGATACTGAAATCGAGATGTTGGATGAATGAGAGAATAGTAAATTCCTTTCCTCATTAGAAGTTCCGCATATCCCGTGAATGTTATTGACAAAGCATTACATCATTTGCATTATCTGCAATGGTAGTTGATCCCATCCTGTGACACGTGTTGTCAAGCACTTGGAAAATATCTTTGCATAATGTTTGCCATGGTTGCAAAAGACCAGGTTGTCTTAAAGCTTGACGATGTCTTCAGTTCCATTGTATATTCCCAATTGTTGTTTATAGAATTGAACCATGTCAGTATATGATGGTGGTGGCACTAATGAATTATGATTGTTGTCATTTGCTTGAGGTAGCTGAAAGATTGTTCTGAAGTCATGCAGTGTAAGAGAAAGTTCTTTCTTGTCCAACATAAACTGAGCTATACTTTGATTGTCTTCCTTCAAGTATGCCGGAAACTGTGCTAATATATCCATGTACGAGGAAGAAGTTGACAATGCTAAATCTTATAATGGATGCATGCTGATGATGTTTTATCAGAATTTTGCTTTCTGGTGGCATTTGCTCATTGTTTCAAGATCAACTTTCTTGTATGCATCCATATGATCATATTTCGTTTTTTTTTTTTTGTTCGGAGGAACTAAGTTCGTCTGGATGAACTCAGCTGCATGTTGTTGTTTTGTAGCCCATGATGATTACTGAATGAATAAAAAGGAGATGTTACGTAACAAATAATTATTTTGACATTTTTGTCTTTTTCCACTCTGTCTGTTTTATATGTTCTAACAATTCTTTTTGAACATATTTTAAATCAGTTTCTTTCTCATGTGCTCGTTCTGAATTTTTCTTTCTAGCACTTTTGCCATACGGCTTTATTCGAATTATTCTTTTGATTTCTCATTTTTGTGTGTTCTGGCAATTCTTTTTCGAACACACTTTTGATTTGCATTTTCGCGTTGGATTTGCTATCTCTTTCTGTTTTTAGAAGAATCCTCACCAGGAAATTCCTTTGTGACATGATTACTCTTTCAAGAATGATGAAGATTTCTCTTTGATTATAATCAAGACTTCTTTTATTAAACATTAAAGAGAAATCATTCAACTTCTTAAAATTGTTTTGTGAAAGAGTATCATAAAAACAGATTTTGAGAACTTTTTCCAGAAATCTTTTGACCAAAAACTTTCTTTATAATGATAACATAGAATCATATAATCACAAACCCATAATTGAATAGACACTAAGACACTCACTCCTCATTCTGTTCATTGCAAAAAAACGGTCAAAACCAGACATGTCTTAGTCCACTTAAACAATTGAGATTTGTATTTTCAGATTCAAGTTAGAAAACTTTCCACTTCACTTTTTGTCATGATTTATAAACAATGAAGACAAACATATCTAATTCAATAATTGAATGGACACTAAGTCACTCACTCCTCATTCTATTTATTGCAAAAAAAGTGGCCGAAAACCGGAACATGACTTAGATCCACTTAAAAACAATTACGAATAGATATATATGACCCACAGCTTAGAATTTATAGAAACTTGATTTCTTTTTCAAAATTATTTGATGTTTTCACCACATATGAGAAACTGATCTTTTTATTCCACGGACATTCAAGCATTAATCATCACAAAAAAAAAAAAAAAAAAAAAAAAAAAAGCCTTTTGTAAATAATCAAAAAATTATTTCTTTCGCAAAACAACTTCATGTTTCCACAAACGTATTTCTGCTTAATTTTGACTTTTTGACACCACCGAGTTTGACTTTTTGACCCTTCCGAGTTTGACTATTACTGAATTTCACAAATTAGTTAAACCATGATTCATTTTAACTTATGTATAAACCAAACTCGATTCGTTGTATGTTCTAATATCATTTTCAGACTCCAAACAGTTAGACAGATAATCAAACTCGATAATAATCAAAACTCGATGTACACCATATACTTTCGAATTACTTTTTCAGCGATTAGTTAAACCATCATAGCCATTAATCACTTAATTCTTTATAAACATTGTTTATTATCGACCTTGATTTCAATTTTATTGCATAAACTCGATAAAACACAAACTCGGTAATCCTAAATATTACCGAGTTTAAACTCGATAATGCAAAATCATCTATTATCTGAATCACAAGTCATACCACTTAGTTTGAGATAGAAAATAGTTGTGATTGTTGTAATGAAACGAAAGACTTTCGTTGTTTTTCCACTTCAACTCGATAAATTACTCGGTAAAAGAAAAAGTACAAAATGAAAACTTTTTTCCTTTTTTATAGCACCAAAAGATTTAGAAATTACACTTTCAGTCCCTTTAGTTTAACATTCCGAATTTCGATTTTGATTTTTCAAAAACTCCCCCTCGAGTAATGAAGTCATTTCAAAATTTGTTCACCATAATAAAAAACTCCCACTTAGAATGAAATCATACTAAGCTCATAGTCTCAAAAAAAAGATGTTTGAGTTTAAAATTAAAACTCCCCCTTGAAAATATAACATTTTTCAATTTCAGTTTATTTGAGAGATCATTGTTTTTATTTTATTTTCGAAATGATGTATATGATTGAAAAATAATAATTTAAAATTTTTTATTATTATTATTATTTTATTTTTTTATTTTTTAATATGAAAAATGTGACAAATCTTTTTGTATTTTTGTATTTTTCAATTTTTTCTTTTGTTTTTGAAAATATATTTACATGTTTTTGATGTATGATCTTTTCAAAAAGATAACTTTGTCAGACTTTCCAACTGTGTTGGAGTCATACATCTCATACCAATGCGATGAACTAGATACTCAAAGCGTTCTTTTGAAAGAGCTTTAGTAAATAGATCCGCAAGTTGGTATTCTGTCCCGAACAAGTAAAATTTCCACAGTACCCTTTCTCAACATGTTCCTTAACAAAATGATACCGGATGTCTATGTGTTTTGTCTTAGAATGTTGGACTGGATTGCATGAGATAGCAATGGCACTCTTGGAATCACAGTACATCAGAATCTGATTGTACTTGTATCCATAGTCAAGCAATTGAGTGCGCATCCAAATAACTTGTACACGGCATGTAGACAAGGAAACATATTCAGTCTCAGTAGTAGACATCGCAGTACAATCTTATTTCTTTGAACTTTAACTCATGAGTTTTCCACCTAGAAATTGCAATCCTCCTGATGTGCTTTTACAATCATCTTTACATCCTACATGGTCCGCATCTGAATATGCAATTAGTTCAAATCTAAAATCCTTCGGATACTATAGGCCCATGTTATAGGACTGTCTTAAGCACCGAAAGATCCGTTTAACCTCTTTGAGATGGTTGACCGTAGGACGTGCTTGATAACGAGCACATACAAAAGTAGCAAAAGCAATGTCTGGACTACTGGCTGTTAGGTACATAAGCCCTCCTATCATATGACGATAAGTTGTTTGATCAGTAGGAGTGCCTTGTAAATCAGTATCCAGCCTCTCAGTTGCCATAGGTGTACTCATTAAGATACATTCATCTAGACCATGTTTCTTTAACAACTCAATTGATATTGTGACTGACTTATGAATATGCCACGGGGAGATTGATGGGAACTTGAAGTCCAAGAAAGAAATTAGTTCACCCCGATCATCGACATTCAACAATTATTTTTCATTAGGTTTGCAAAACGTTTTGAAAAATCTGGATTTGTTGAACAAAAATAATGTTCGTCCACATATACTTGAACAAGTAATAGGTATTCCCCATGACGTCGTGGTGAACAAGTTGGGTCAATAATACCTTTAGTGAACATGTTCAATTAGAAAAGAACACAATTTGTCATACCATGCACAAGGTGCTTGCTTAAGACCGTATAGAGCTTTTTTCAACCTGTAGACGTGATTTGAAAATTCTGGATCAATAAACCCTTCAGGTTGGCTTTCAAAGACTTCTTCTTTCAAAGGACCATTGAGAAAAGTTGTTTTGACATCCTTTGAAAGATTGTGATATTCTTATGAGCAGGCATAAGCAATAAACCATTACCGAACAGCCTCAAAGTTCGGGGGGGGAGCAACAGGAGGCAAATGTACTCTTTCAAAATCAATGCCTTTTTTTCCTGCTTGTTTCCTTTTGCCACAAGACGAGTTTGTTCGGAACTACCATATTCTCAGCATCTCACTTGTTCTTCCAGAGCCATTTGAGTGCAATTAACATTCTTTCCTTTGTCGTGGAACAAGTCCCAAACTTGAGTCTCTCAAATTGATTCACTCATCTTGAATGGGAATCAAATCCAACTGTGGTCCTGCCATAGCTTCTCTTGATATTCTTTGGTTCAATAGTGCTTGACTGTTAATGCATACCTCAGAAAATCTGTGTGTAGCGTTTGGCGAAGAGTCATGACAGGTTTGATTGAGGGTCACCAATAACTTGGTCTAAAGGCTGATCTTTTATCCATATGTGTGTTGAGGGTTGTACTTGGGTGGAAATTCTGCCCACATTTGATGACACTAGAGGCCGTTGTAGATGACTCAATCCTCTACGACTTGGAGATTATAATGAAACAAATTAGTGTCTTGCCATCAGAATGAGAAGATCTTCTCATTTGAATTCATCAGCCTCTGTTAAAGAGTTGCGAGAGGTTTTGTTCTATCATATTTAGTAACAATGGAGAAGCGTCATGTTCGTCAATATATAATTGAAGATGTAGAGGGAGTTCTTCATGAATTTGAGTCGGTTGTGCAGCGGAATTGATGGGTGTATCAAAAAACATCTTCTCAAATTATTCTTCAAACATTGGACCGAACAAATTATCCAAATCCTCTTTTAATGGAGTATTCATTTCTTCTGCTGATGAATTATGATTTATGAATCGTTGAAGCTCGGGTTCTAAACAATCGTGTTCAGAAGCCATAGTTGTGAGCTCGTCAAACTTGACATTTATGGTTTCATATCTTTTTTAGTACAGTCTATTATTGATTCGAAAACCATCTTGATGTTTGATAACCAATAAAGACCCAATGTCTGCTTTTGGTTTCATTTTTCCAAGATCGTCTTGGTCATTTGTTGGATAACACAATGAACCAAACACATGAAAATATTCAATATTCGACTTATGCAACCTAGTTCTCTATAACCAGTGCTCTGATACCAATCTGTAACACCCCCAAAAATATGACAACGCAGCGGAATACCACATGGGGTGCTACTTCATAATACACAGCGCTAGATACAAGAGAACGACCTCTAAATGTGTTGTTTGTAAAACAATCTCGTTGATTTTCTGAAATCAAAATAATAGTTGTCCCATAATTGCATCACCATGAAAAACTTGAATGTAAAGACTCCAATGCACCTCAAATAATCCAAGCATCTAATTCACCTTGATCAAAGACCACGATCAAATAATCCAAATAATTCACAACCGAATCTGCAACGATCTCGGCCATGACCCTTTTTCGGTGTCAACACAATCAAACGCACGCGTTTCGGTGTCACAATATCAAACGCACCCATTTCCGTTGCAAACCCAAACCAACCCAAACATCCCCCGGCTGTTAATGACAGCCGAACCAACAAACACACCCTAAATTCTACAAAGCCAAACGCACCCTACTCGGTTGTAAACCAAACACACCCTTAAGCTGTTATAAACAGCAAAACAAACGCCCCC
>BQNB010070438.1:0-30202 GCA_026074375.1 Tanacetum coccineum
GAATCTAACCTATGTTAAAAATACCCGTATGACCTGACTTAAAATTGTACTAGTATATCACTATATCTTATTCTAACTATGATATGACCTGACTTAAAATTAGTGCTGCCTTCGTGGTTAATACTGTTCGAATACAAGAATATTAATACTATTTGGTTCTGCACTTTGCATTAAACATAGATACAGTACATGCATTCTTTTATGAGAACCTTCAAGTCACAGCCTTTGAAAATTAGTATTGCTCGCTGCCAATACAACATTAGTACTGATCCTTGAAAATTAGTGCTGCCTTTGAAAATTAGTATTGTTCAACCTTTGTACTGCTCTTTGAAAATTAGTGTTGCCTTTGAAAATTAGTACTGCTCGCTGCCAATACGACATTAGTACTGCTGCCTTTCGTGATATATAGGCCTTTCATCATACCATATGTGATATAACACATGTATATCTGTGTATGAAATTCTTGTTTGATATCTTTATCGTTTGTTATTGCAGGCCCCCCTCATCATGATTTCTCTTTGATGGACGTCGACAAGGTACGCAATTTAGAAAACTTCTATCACATAATATACTTGCATCAAATCCTAGATTACCATTACGATTAAGGACATTCATCTTCTTATACATAATATTCGGTGCAATTTATCCCACTAGACAAAAACTTTGCATAAAGATTATTTTAAGTTTAGTATTTTGTGATGCTTAATCGTCCGGTTCATGTTTGTTTTTGCTGTTGCAGCTATATTTTAGACTCTTGGTATTCGTTGGGTAAGATCTTTTATATTTGGATGAGATGACAGCAATAGCCGAACTTCAATAACAATTCACAGGACACGTCAGATACTATTGTAAGTGTTTCAAGTATAATTAAGAGCATTATAGCTCTTATTATTTGATTAGCAAGTTTCTCTATTGAAAACACATGTATACTGATTACATTTTGGGAGTGTAGCTCACATGGTAGAGCGCTCGCATTGCATGCGAGAGGCACGGGGTTCGATTCCCCGCACTTCCATATTATAAAATTCATGTGGCCATTGGGGGAACAATAGTCACACAAAATACATATTTACTTGAGTTTACAAAGCATATGGTCACACTTATTAACGCTTTTGGCCACTTTTTGGTTACTTGTATGTGACTAAATCCCCACAAAAAACATGCTTTGTGTGACTAAATCATAGCAAAGGCCACACAAACATAAAGATCATGTGGCCATTGGATGAACATTAGTCACACTTATTAACACTTTTGGTCACTTTATGCTTAGTTGTATGTGACTAAATACCCAAAAAAACTTATTTGTATGTGACTAAATCCCCACAAAAAACATGCTTTGTGTGACTAAATCATAGCAAATGCCACACAAACATAAAGATCATGTGGCCAATGGTGAACAATAGTCACACAAAATACATATTTAGTTGAGTTTACAAAGCATATGGTCACACTTATTCACATTTTTGGCCAATTTTTGATTACTTATATGTGACGAAATCCCCTCAAACATTACAACTTGATTTATGTGATAATTCATCGTTTAAAGGCACTATTAATTATATATTCATGTAGCCAATAGGTATGGGCATAGTACACAAATACAACAATTTACTGATAAATCATCTCAAATGTCACATATTTTATATATATGTGGGCCAAAGGATGAACAATGGGTACTCTCAAAAACCCATTAGTATTTTTTGTGACTATAAAGTGTTGTACAGCAATAATAACTGATTAATCCAACAAATCTATGTGCCTTACTTTGTCAAATATTCAGGTTTGGTCACTCGTTTTCATGAATAAGGCCACAAAATCAACAAGGTCGCTGTAGGAGACCTTACGGTGGCGTTGACCTTTAGTGACAAAAATAAAAAACGTGTGTGACTAAATGGGGGCATATGGGGGGGGGGTCAAACATTTTTGGATGTGAACAATTCCACCTTTTGTCAGTGAATGATGAAATTGACGCTCAGGGTTTGTGATTAGGAGAGTGTATATGATTAATGAAATCGATTAAATGAGTGAATGTTAACCCTTAATCGATGTTTTTATGAAAAATATACGACTCAGCAACTTTAACGTTCACCAGCAGTTGTAAAGGTATGCCTAGCAGGGGGCCCCCCAATATATACTTTCAACAGCAATAGTAAGTTTTTGCCTCTGCACATTAACTTTCAAATTGTTGGAAGTTTATGCCTTAGTGGAAATTAACTTTCAACAAAGTGTAAGTTTAGGCCTTGCTGCATTTAACTTTCATCAGTAGTAGTACGTTATATGCCTAAGCAAGGCATTAACTTTCGAGTTACCAGCATTAAACTCCACTTCCAATAAGCCAAAACACTCTTAGTTTTTTAATATTATTCAACTCTCTTTCTGTTTTTCAACTCACAACTTCTCTCAATTTTTTCTCACCAATCATCTGTCTATTTTTTTTATTCCATATGCTCCTCTTTTGTTTTTAACTCACACATTCTTCCTTTTTTACTCACCAATCTCTATTTCTATTGTTAACATCTCTCTTTCTGTTTTTATTCTCACCAACTCTCTCAATTCTTTTTCTCATGATTTTCACAATGTTCATTATACCAGCAGTATTAAGTATAACTAACAGTATTAACTTAACAGTATTAAGTATAACTAGCACGCAATAATTTTACTTAACATCACGAAACTTTGAATGACATGAAATAACTATACTAACTTCATACAAACTCACAAAAACATAAAGAGATAATAGTTTTTCAAGGATTTGCATTCAATTACTAGCAATCAAATATTGAAACCTAACTTTACAGCAAAGTTTTTGTAAGGTAAATCTGCAACATTCTTGTAGTAAGGTCTTATTAACCTATATGAATCAACTTCTTTTCATTGCAATCCCTAAAAAGTGATGTCTAATCTCTATATGCTTTATTTTTTAATGAAAAATAGGATTTTTAATTATGCAAATAGTACTGTTATTATCAATAAAGATTTAGTTTGCAAGAAATTGTACCATAATTCAACGTAATTGATTCTGAATCAATGCACTTGTATAAAGCAACTTTGATGCAGCTACATATCTCAGATTCTGATTGTGGATTTGAAACCACATCTGTTCATCTGCATTGCCATGATTATTAATCTTTTTCTTAAGGAATTACAATCCTTCCTGTTGTAGTTCCTATTCCAAGCATTGTCTCAGTATAATCACTATTAGTGTATGCTACCAAATCAAAAGGAGAATCTTTTGAGAATACCAAAGACCCAATTTTGGTTGACTTTTTAAGTACCTTAAGATCTTTTTAAGCATGAAGAGGTGAAACCTTTGGGTTACTTGGTATCTTGCATCAGGCACACCACTGTAAATAAATAATATCAGGTCTTGAAGAAGTAAGATACAAATGAACCAACTCATGTTGATCTATATGAAATGAAACATCCACTTCTTACTATCTTCATCCTTGCGCAAAAGATTTTGAGTTTCCATAGGTGTGCTTGCTGTACTTGACATCAGTAAAAGCAAATTTCTTCAAAATCTCAGTCACATACTTGTCTTGACTGATAAAAATCCCATCCTCCTTCTACTTTACTTGCAGTCCTAAGAAGAATGTGAGTTTACCCATAGAACTCGTCTGAAACTTCTTATGCATCATCTTCTCAAACTCAGTGCATAATGACTTCTTTGTAGAGCCAAAAATGATATTCATTCTACATTAGATTGAACTAAAGAATATCACCTTTGTCCCTTATGATAAACAAGTCTTGTTCTTTCTTTCCTTGGAAACCCATTGTCCAATAAAATATAGTTGACAAAGGTTTATACCAGGGGCTTTGGGAGCTGGATTGCAGTCCTAAAAGTGTCTTTTCTAAGTGTCTGTATACTCTGTAGGGGAAATGTCTGTGATCTTTTAATCCTAGTGTTTGACAAACATAGACTTCCTCTTCAATCTAACCATAAAGAAAATCACTCTTGACATCCATCTGGTACACCACAAAGTCTTTAAATGAGGCATAGGTCTAAGAATAGCCTAATTGCTTCAATTCTAGCAACAGGGACAAAGACATCATCATAGTCAATCCCTTCTTCTTGTGTGTACCACTTGTGCAACAATCTTACTTTGTTTTCAATCATAATTCCCTTTATTCATGAAGTCCCATTTAGTACTATAGCCTTTTTGCCATTTGGGATATCACCTAGGTCCAAACTTCCTTGTAATTTGAATTGTAGAAGTCATCTTGCATAGCTCTATCAAGATTGGATCCTTTTAATGCTGATAATACCTTTTTGGGTTCTTCTTATGATAAAAAACAAGCAAACAAGCAGTTTTGAAGATCTTTATGGTTGGTTCTTTGTTTAAGAGTAGTACCAACAAACCTGTATTCCTCCAAATTCTTTGTCATTCTTCTTGGCTTGTGGTGTGAATTCAAGTTCTAATAATTTGTTATTCATTTACAGGATGATCTTTATTGTTACTCTTGTAGTTGAAATGGGACTGATGGCATAGATGCATCCAAATTGTTATGTCATGCCGCTTGCCACCTACATCTTTCATCATCATCTTAACTAGGACAATATTCTTCCAAAGCAAGGCCATATTTAGATCATCTGGATGTTCATTGACTGTTTTCACCAACAACATTAACTGCATTTGTGCTAAGAAGCATTAACTTGTTTAGTGTGTTAACATTATCATCCTTCTCTTGATCAATACTTTCACTATCTTTTCTTAGATCTTCATCAACTTTCTTCTCATCATCACTTGAAGGTTTGGATCCATCATCAGGAGAACTCTTTGAACTTTTAGAGAATGGTGGATCATCAGTCTACAATGGTAGAAGAATGTAATCTTTGGCCAAGGTACTATCTTCATTTCTAGCTGTAGCCTGCATCTCGATGCTTGTGTACTGCAGTTACCATTAGTTGGATTTCCTGTTACAATTGGCTTATAATTCATTAAACTTGGTTAGTGCATCAATATCAAAAGCCAATTTGGTCCACTTCCTTTTTATTTTAAGGTGTGCATTCTCACTAAACGGACATGCATTCTCTTTGAACTTCTTAGCTTCTATTTAAATACTCTTAAGCTTACTATTGATTAAGTTACCCAACAAAGAATCCTTCATCAGCCTTACCATCAAACTTGCCTAGTGATCTATGGTATTGAGAATTGTAACAGGACACCCAAATGGTTCTCAAATAGCCCTCTAATGCTGGTTTTTTAACATAAGAAAAAGTTCATAAACGGAAGTCTTTTATAAGCTTAGTTATATTCTATTTTTGCACCTAGCAAGTAGTATTTACTGCTTCAGCCCAAAAAGTAGTAGGTAGTTTAGAATCAGCTAGCATTGTCCTAGCAGCCTCAATTAGTGTTATATTTTTCCTCTTAGCTACTCTATTTTGTTAAGGAGTTTTAGCTACACTAAAATTCTCTTTAATACCTTTTCTCTCACAAATAATGATGCATCCTCTCGGCATTATTCGTGTATCAGTTCCATTGTCACACCTCTAATCTAACCGTTAACCATTTGATCTAGTAGATTTTCTACTCTAGTATAAAGGACGTAGTATGCCTCTTTGTTCTCATCTTAAGTAGCTAGAAAGAACAACCTAACTAGAATAGCTACTGTAATCATCTTGTGACAACCTAGGCCTTACATCTTTTCATTTAAGCTTTTTACAAATTTTTGGACCAAACAAATCCATGTGCAACATATGCAAAGGTTGGCTGATTGAACTTACTATTTTGGACTTACAAGAAGCTCTATGTTGCTTTCCCTTTTGACAAGCAACACAGGTTTGATTATTTTCAAAAAGTTTTGAAGGTAAACCTCTTACAAGATTTCCCTTAACCAGTTTATTCATAGTTTTGAAATTTATGTGTCCAAGCCTCCTATGCCAAAGTTCAGATTCATCATTATGTGGCGCTTTTTGTGAATGAGACAGGTAGACCTCCGCGTTAGAAACAGTAGTTCCTTTAAATCAACACTATACATATTGTTCTTTCTAGGAACTTTAAGTAAAACATGACTTTCATTAGTTAACTTAAAGTTTGGAGATAAAACAATACATTCAATGTCATTAAAGAGAACACTATTCTTTTTGTCACACATTTGTGAGACACTAAAGAGGTTAAACTTTAACTCTTTTACAAAATACACATTCTCAAATCTAAATTACTAGTTTTGATTGTACCTCTGCCTATGATTTTCTCCTCCTTTAGGTTAACTCCCACGGCAACATATCCTTTATCAATCTCTTCATAGTCTGTAAGATAGGATATGTTCCCTGTCATGTGCCTTGAGCATCCACTATCAATCACTCCTTTATCCTGTAAATCCATTTGTGGATTGCCCTGCACATTTGTTAAGAAAATCAGTTTCTTTTGGGGACCCAAGCCATCACTGACTTGGATCTGCATTGTGCATCAACATAATCAAACTTTTTAAAATTCTATTGAATGCACGTTGTGTTGGAAACTCATGGTCTAAAAACTTTAAGTCTTTGGTTTCCAACTCCCAACAAGCTTGAGGCCTTAACAGTTTTGACATATTTCCCTTACATAGCATTAATATATGCATTTGGCTCAGCAGCATATAACTACGCTTTTGGCGTAGCCGCATGATCTAACTGCTTTTGGCCTAACAGTATTAACATTTTTATCCTTAACAATATTAACCCTCTGATTAAAATTACTATTTTTAAATGTTGTATTCTTATGAATGGGCCTCTTAACAGTTGAATGTGTTGTTTTAGAAAGATATGACATTGGTCTAGCAGCATTCACTATTGTTTTTGAGTGAGCAGCATTAACTTGTCTAGCAGTATTAACTGATACTAAGCCAGACTTCATTAGTACTGCTCTTGGAACCATGTTCTTTTTAGGGTAGGGGTGAGTCTTTTTGGCAAAATTCTGATGATTCACCCTTTTAGCATTATTTCAAATAAGTTTTGTATTTTGAAACTGTTTTTGATTCACCTTTTTACAATCTACCTGCAAGTGATCAAAACTTCCACATACATAACAAGCTTTGTTAAACATCTCAAAATTACTTCCTAGTCTCTAAGACATCATATTATTCTAGTTTCTTTGATTGCCTCTAGGAATGTGAGTGTTTTGTCTATTGTGCTCAACTTGTTTAGCAGTTTTCCTATTAGTTTTGTTTGTTTGTTTAGTTTTGACAAAGTCTATCTTAACAAAACTAGGCTTAGCTGATTTCTTTTCAATCTTAGCCTGAGGCACGTCATCTTCCTTATTATCAGACACCTAATCCTCAATAATTAGAGCATTATTATTCTTCCTAACTGCTTTAGGCTTTGCTTTACTATCCTTAGCTTCACTATTCTCAGCTACATGCTTAATGACTGTAGGCTCACTTGTAAACTCTTCTAAACCAGAGATTGACAAATCAGGTTTTGGAGGCATAAAGTTTCCTGTATAGGGAGGTGGAACAGCATTATACAGTAAACCTGTTTTGCGCTTATCAACTATCTGACAGTCTATTAGTTTGCTTAAGTTTTTAGATGAGTTCTCAAAATTTTCTATGTTAGTGAATTTATCCTTTGGGTTTTTGGAGGCCTGTCGCAACTTCCATTCTAATCACATGTAATGGCTACTTCTCTTAAATGAATCTCACGTTTTAATACCTTGATATCTTCGTCATAAACAGACTCATTTTTCTTTTAAACTAGAAGTCTTGCAAAAAAACATGCTTTGTTGGTTGTACATTGTTTATAGTCACTAAATTATACCTATTTAGTCACACAAAAAACGTGGATACGGACACTAAAGCTTTCTTATGTGTGACTAACTTGAATGCGTGACCGTAGGTGACCTACAGCCGCGCGACCTTTTGTCACATACAAAACTTTTCGCGTGTGTGACTATATGTATATAGTCACACATTTTTAGTGTGACCAATACCACTTTTTGTACTAGCGATACCAAAGCATTAGAAGTAGTTGTCTCCACTGGCACAACCCTTCTTGTGTTCTCTCTATTCCTGTTTTCTTGGTTCCTTAGAGCCTTGCACTCCCTTGTATAGTGTCCCCTTTTGTGGCAGTTGTAACACTCTACCTTGGACTTATCAAACCCAATGGTCTCAGTACCATTCATAGAAAACTTCCTTCCAGTGTTCTTCAAGAATCTCCTTGCCCTTATTGTTAGCATAGCCATCTGCCACCTTAAATCCATCTCTTTTAAATCATCTGGATGGATTTGTTGCAAGTCCTCATTGTCAAGTTGTAGACTGTTTGGTTGACTTACAAAGAAAGCACAGATGACAGCATCACTCAAGTTGTTAATAGTTGTTGAGTTAACAGCAGTAGCTTAAGTGCTAGCAGTTGTAGCACCATGAGCAGTATTAACTGCTCCATTTGTACTATTGGTGCTGTTTGAGGACACAAAGGCTACATTTTATGTTTTTGTGCCTGAGCTTGATGTCCCTTTGACCTTTGGTTCATAGATCTTTAGGTTGTTGAAAAGATCATCCAAGCTTAATGTATCTCAGGCTTGTTCCTCCACACAATGGTATGTGTGTTCCATTCTGGTGACAGACTTCTTAAGAACTTCTAATTCACATCTTCTTGTGAGATAGTTTCACCATGAATCTCCAACTGACTAATAAGCCTTTGAAGCATATCAAAGGTTTGATCTAACACCTCTGAGCTAGATGCGGTAAAATTTTCATACTGCTGCTTTAGAAGATTCCTCTGAGTCTTTTTAGTAGCAGCATCCCCTCCAAACCTTTTCTTAATAGCCTGTAGCAATGACTTGGCATCTTTGATGGAGTTAAACTTCAATTGATGTTCATTAGGGATGCCCATCAATAAAGTGTTTCTTGCCTTTAACTCTAACCTCCTTTGTGCCTTTTCTTCAGCAGTTGCAGGAGCAATTATAGTCTTAACACCTTCAACAAGTTTTGTTATTAGAGATGCATTACCATTCTCTATGACTTCCCATATAGAATAATCAACCATCTGGATGTATTGTTCTATCTACATTCTCCAAAGCTCATACTCACCTGGTTTGAGCATAGGCACTTTTGATGCAGCCATCATATGTACTGAGTCTTGATCCATCTCTTTGTAACAAACAGACCTTGAATGTAAAAGCAGTTTCTTCTATGCCAAAGTTTTCTTGAAAGCAACCGCTCTGATACCACTGTTGGATCCTGAGTAAACATCTAATGATTGAATCCTTAAGCTTGTTATAAAGGTTTAAAATGCAAGATAAATCTAACACAACTTAATTATGAAACTTGGTTTATAAATACTAAAGAATTAATGCTGAATCTAATCTTATAATATAAAAAGAATTCTTCAATGAAAATGAGTAAACAGACAAAAAAAAAATAACTTCAACAATAAAGCTCTAATAGTTTATTACAAATAATACGAATACTCTTCCCTAGTATTAGGGTTATCAGAAACCTTGATGTCTATGAATTATATGACAAAGATACAAACAACTCTATGCCCTAAGGACCTCATTTTATACAACCAAGTAGTCCTAGTCGATTTACATTATATTCCTAAAACTTAGATTATTCTCAAAGATCTATTCTATAAATAACAATCCTTATCTCATAAGTAAACTTGATCTTCAAGCAATCTTTACATTCAGCAGTTGTAAATCTTTTAGCAGTTGTAACTTATAACAGCAACATTAACTCTAACAAGCATATAACTTATAACACCACACATAACTGTGTACAAGCAATAGTAACTACTTAGAATATTTTCTTCAATATTCACCAGCAGTACTAACTTTACTCTAGCAGTACTAAGTTACACTAGCAGTAGTAACTTACACTAGCAGTAGTAACTAGTAGTACTAACTACTTAGCATATTTTTCATTAAGATTACTGAACAACACTAAGTTTTGCTTAGCAGCAGTAACTCTAACCTTAGCAGCAGTAACATCAGAAGACTTATATCCTACAAAGTGGCCCTTCCCTGGTTCAACTCCAACACGTGATATTTGCCTGTACTTGTTTATCTCTTCCTATCTTCCTGAAATTATTGTTTTTTTGTTTCGCTCATGCCCTTTGTCGTACCCTCTGCCCTTATTTCTGTCCTCTGCACTTAACAAATAATCGTATATTCTTTGGATGTCTTCCGACGGATATCTTCAATAAAAAATTAAATCTCGAATCCCTTTGAACGTTAGCTTAATAAATCTACACGAACCACTAACTGTTGTAGTAGTGCTTGACCAACTCTAGGGCTACGAAGATAATAATAACAAAACCTTCATACCTGTAGGTTTGGCTTATGCCAAAGGCTCCTAAAGATTCTTCTGATATAGAGAGTCTTCGATCTACATCTTACAGAAACCGAAATCATAACCATCATACTGTCGATCTTTAGCTTACCGTCTTCTGCCTTTATTTATCGTAGCATGACTCTTGATACCACTTTGTTAGGGTATATGGCACCTGCACACACCTCTGTACAGACCTTTGTATGGTATATAGCTCCTGCACACACCCCTCGAACAAACAAAGAATACAAACAAGGCTTACAGAAGATAAATGTGAAATATAATGGACACAAGATATAACATGGTATCTACGACTAGGATAGTTGTGGCAGTTCATGGGATCAAACCAAAGAGATGTTATTAAGCTCTGAGCTAAACTGCTCAGGCTCGTGCCAAACTGCATGATCGCGCCAACTGCACGACCCGTGCTAAACTGCACGCACCGTGCCAAACTGCACGGGGTACAAACGCACACACACCCAGATCCTTAGATACAAGTTTACAATTACAATGAGGGGTTATTTATAAGTGTGAGACTATCTTCAGTTTACTTATTCTACCGATGTGGGATTGGGTTTGCACCCAACATATACATCCTTAACTTCCAACGGATGAGGAAAAAGAATCCAAGCTTCTAGAGATC
The DNA here is from genome assembly GCA_026074375.1 of Tanacetum coccineum. Classification (NCBI taxonomy): domain Eukaryota; kingdom Viridiplantae; phylum Streptophyta; class Magnoliopsida; order Asterales; family Asteraceae; genus Tanacetum; species Tanacetum coccineum. The sequence goes on from BQNB010070438.1 coordinate 10,892, forward strand.
ATTGAGATAGATGATGATGATGACATTGTTATCATCAACAACACATTCTATAGTTTAGACAGTGTTAATCAATTAAAATGGATAAACTCTTTAAGAAATAGTATGTGTGTCTCTGTCTATGCTAGAAAAGTAAACTTGTCACCGGGTATGATGGCGGTCTTGCACATGTGTTGTGGTTTTGTACTTTAATCTAACTTAACTTTATAGTGCAGATAGAGAAGGTACTTTGAATCAATTTCTGATTTTTTAGAATCTTAATAAATGCGAAAATTTTCATAGTGTCAATTTAGTTATGTTTCCACTATAACAAGTAGTTAAATTTCATTCCAAGTTTAGGACCTAAAAAGCCAACCATATAAGTGCACTTATATCGCCATAAAGGTTTAGTATTAGGACATTTATCAATTGGACTTTACAAATCATTATTATCCAAGGACCTCCCTATAAGTACACCACCCAAGTCTCACAAGTTATAGCTTATATAGGAAACAAAATGACGTCAAAGTGCGTGACTAATTATGTTTCCCTTTAACTGTCCTTGATCCGTTATTTACACAGTTTCAAAAAGATGTAGAATATCTTAACCCATTTAAATCAAGAATGGGTCCAAACAGTTGTAAGTTACCCAAACAGTATAATCTAAGGCAAATATCCTAAGTCAGGTTTATTCAATAATTAGACTGTTATTGGAATTATATAACTTGTGTAATGATATTTGATACAATTATTAAATGTTGGACAAAAAGTGTTTATGGTCAAGCTCACCCAACGTGTCTTGACTGTCCCTAAAAGTTACTGTGTTGACACTTTACACGAACCACCTCTTTTCAATCTTTAGTCTGAGTTTATGAACAGGAAAAAGACGAGACCAACTGCCACTATCTAAAGAACACTCCCCATCGAAAATGGCGAGCCCCAAATATTTTATGTTGCTTCGCAAAATGGAACTTGGACAAACCACCATCTGCATCTAAGTTAACATTCAAATGCATTAACATATGCAAAATTTGACGAACAAAATCTGTATCCAATTTAAAATTCTAGACTCATTAACAATATGGAAACCTGGACGAACAAAATCTAATAACTATTTTAGGTTTAAATATAAGTATGATGCAGAAAATATTAATTATAGGAATAATGTAATATTCTGGGTGTAAGTTATTGTTTTTATATATAAAGTAAAAAAATTAAAAAAAATAAAATCAAATAAAAATTAAAAAAAAAACTAAAATAAAATAAAAAAAAAAAATAATAATTATAAAAAAAAATAAAAATATAAATAAAAAAATAAATATAAAAAAAAATAAAATAAAAAAAAAAAAAAAAAAAATAAAAATTAAAAAAAAAAAAAAAAAAGTAATTAATTAAAAAAAACAAATATAAAATATAAAAATAATTAAATTATATAAAAAAATATAAATAAAAATAAATAAATAAAAAAAAAAAAAAAAAAATAAAATTAATAATATTAATATAAAAAAAAAAAAAAATAATAAAATATATAAAATAAAAAAATAAAAAATAAAATGGAAATTATAATAAAATAATTAAACTATGTAACATGTAAAGTGACTATAAAACAGCTATGTTCAAATTCCAAAGAAACACACAATAAGGAACTGGTTAGATATCCCATCAAATGTAATGATGAATATACTCTAAAGAATTAATGTGATTGACATAGTACTGAATAGTTGGGCCAATTTAAAGCCCAATGATCATTGCCTAGATTTAAACATAAATTAGGCTAAGTATTGAATGACTCGCTGATAGGCATCAGTGGGTATTGAAGGACTTGCTGAGTGCAAAGCCCTCAATGAGCAACCACAGACGTATTCAATCAAAGACTCTTTGAGGAAGTGAAGATTACTTAAGACATACTCGTCAGCTGGATGGATATCAGCTGGTATGTAGAAGGAATACCTTATGGTTTTAAGGACAGTTAGAGGTGGCAATACTCTAACTATCCTGTTACCCTTTGAAGAAGAACAAGTTGAACTTAAGCTTTTCTCTAAGACTAGGTTAGGCAGGAAACTCAATAATATGTTATGGCAGGACAAAAGGTTATTTAAGTTAAAGCCTGTACCAAGTACGAATTAGGTAAAAGTAGTGAACAATTGGCAGAACTGTTCACTAAAGTATGGGCGGGATGTTTCCCAGAATGATGTGCATTAAATACCTCTACGCCTCCATAAATCTTGACTACGCGCAACCACCCTACAAGGATGCAAACCTTATATTAGTCATAAATTAGAAATATTGTAAGGAGTAAATGCTATCGCTTTAAGTTGTTGTATTAATAATATTGCATTTACCTCATATTGGCGAACCTACAAGGTATTCCGCTGATCCTATCAGCTGGTCTATATAAGTTTGCTTGTAAACTTGATACATCATCAAGTTTACTTGTTCAAATGGTGATCTTACATTTTCATTCAACTTGTACGATCCAAAGCACATTGTAATACTTTGATTCTTATCAATAAAGCATTACGATTGAAAAGTTATTACTTGTGTTATTTATATTAGATAAGTGTTATATTTCATATAGACGTGTAAATTAGGACTTTCAATTGGTATCAGAGTAGTTTGATTTATAAAACCTTTAGAAACTGTTCTTTGTTTTATACAAATCAAGACCCACTTATGTCTGGAACAATACCACCTATCCCACCACCACTTGGAATAAATACTGCAAATACTAGGGAGTCCAACTAGAGTAGACTCAATGCCTACAACAAATGACAACCATCAACATCATGGACTACAACTAAGTAAGCTCCAAAAAATGTTGTTGATTGAGAATCCTCCTTCCAACTTCTTGAATTAAGGGAGGTTTCTTCAACAGTCACAACATGTTCCCGAGTTGACAAAGAGGATTTCATGAGCAAAGTTAGGTTCTTGGTATTTCTTGATGGCCTTAAACCTTACCTTCTGAAAACTCTAGAAGATGGATTATTTGTACCTTTGTTAAATCTATCTACTTCTACTAATCCTTTACGTAAACCTCAAAATCAATAGACACATACAGAAGCACGCCTTGCTAATCAAGATAAAAGATTAAAAAGTATCATTATATCTTGCTTACCAAATGATGTGATGAAGGTTGTCATTAAATGTAAAACTGCCAAAGCCATATGGAATGATCTCATCTTAGCTCATGAGGGACTATCTGATACAAGAGATACCAAGATTGTTGCTCTGAGACTTAAATTTAATACCTTTAAAGCACTTGAAGTTGAGAAAGTGAATGGAACATTCACAAGACTAAAATGCTTGTTAAATGATCTTGAAAACAATGGCATTATAATCCCTCAAGCTGAAGTTAATGCCACGTTTGTTAACAACCTACCAAGAAAATGGCTGAGCATGAATCAAACTCACTGGGCTAATAACTCAATAAAAAATGATTGTCTGGCTACTCTATATGGCAAGTACAATTATGAAGAAGGCTTGATTGATCAGATCTATGAGTCAAAGATACAAAGATTCACCATTCAGGCCTCAAGTTCAAAGATGTTGAAGAAGACCTAAGGAGTAGCAGTGAATTAATTGGTGATTTGAACGCTGAGTATCATGAAAGAGCTCTGCTGGCAAATCAGAAACGATTCTATAAGAGGTCTGGAAGAGTTGGGACTGCAAGGAAGCCAATAGACAAGTCAAATGAATTCTGTTTTGCCTGTGGAAAGCAAGGAAACTTTCAGAAAGAATGTCCATCAAACAAAACATCCACACCATCATACCCTCCCTCAAAAAAATCCTCCAGACCATCGTATTCTTCTTCAAATAAATCCTACAACAAACCAAAACCTTTCACACATACATCTCCTCAAACTAGTGACAATCATCAAAAGGATTACAAAGGAAAGTACAAGGGACTAAAAGCTGAAATAGTTGTCCTAACCAAAAAGAATGATGCTATGTCAAAAGGAAATAGTGAAAAGGGGTTAAAGGGTGAAAAGGGGTTAGTAGCTGAGTCATTTGACTGGGATGAAGAATCTGTATCATCAAAGGACGAGGGGACCATCAAAGTCAAGGCATTTATGGAATTCGCTGAATAAGAACCATCTGTTGGGAAGGCTGATGCAAGATCTGGTCAATGGGTTGAAATCACTATGAAAAAGGTACACAGACTCTTGTCTATGACTGATGGTGATGAAAGAAAACATGATTTAGACTATACTCATGTTAACATTCACTATGTGGAGGATCAAAGATAAAACTTGGTTAACAAATTTAATCTTCTTAAGCAAGAACTGTCCTTGTATAAGTCTGAACTTTGTAACCTAAAAAATAATGTGTCCGTTAATTATTCCCTTTAAAATAAAGTCATCAGAGTCAATCTAGAAAATGAATCTCTAAAGGATGAGATCTCTGACCTAAAAAGGGTCATTGAAAATGGACATGTAGTAAAGTCACCCTTGACCAACTGATCTCTAAGTAAGCGCCTAGCAACATTGTCAAGGCCTTGGGAGGAAGAGGGAAGAAAATGAGTATATTTCTCAAAAGAGTGTTATTTTTACCAAGGCTGAAAAAATCTTCATCTATGTAAATCCCTGGAGAGACCGATGAGTTCTGGAATGTGAGACTCAGGAACCTCTTCCACCTCTTCCTAACCTGATAGGAGCCGAACCTGCCAGCACCTCAAACAGTCTTATATCTTTGGCTGACCTAACCCTCAACATGGCTGACCTGACACTTAACACATATGTCCTTAAAAAGACCAAACCAACATCTGATAAAGTGTCACCTACTCATACCAATAAGAAAAAGACTGAGACCAATCCACCCGCTGTCCTTCCTCTTATTCCTGAAAAAAGGTTGAAGCATCCGTAGAGCACCTTCTTCTGACACTAATGGAAGAAGTTAAGAGTCTGAAAGAACATATATAAGTTCCATCAAATAACTCTCTATCAGCATCACAAACTGGGAGTTCTAAGTCTTCCAAAGGTAAGCAAACCACCTGGTTTGGACCTTGTAAGCACTGTGGGTTTAAGAATCATCTTGCTAAGGATTGTTACCTAAAACCAAAGTGCTCCACTTGCGGGTCCATTGACCATATGACCAAGGAACACCTTGAACAAACTGCTGTTAACAAATTCCTGACAAGCTTAAAGCTCAGTCATCTGTGAATCCCTCAGCTAAGAAGGACCATATGATTCCAAAGATTATAAATATTGTGGATTCAATGGCCATCATTCTGATAACTGTGAATACTACCCTGGGTGTGAGATGTGTGGTAGTGTTGCTCATGAAACAGCTGACTGTCCTAAGAAGCACCCCAATAACAGGAAACCAAGGATTGCTAACAAGCGATCCACTGAACCCACTGAAAAGTAGGTTCACAAAATAAACTAATCTATGTGAAAATGTCTGTGCATGAATACTTAAAGAGGTCTGTATGGTATCTAGATAGTGGATGTTATAGACACATGACAAGGGTTAAACAATATCTTCACAGATAGTCAAAGGAGTCAAGTCCTAAAGTGGTTTTTGGAGATAACTCTTTAGGATACACAGAAGGATATGGCTCAGTTAATTGTAATGGAATCACTTTTACCAGGGTTGCTTATGTGAATGGTCTAAAGCATAACTTGGTTAGCATCAGTCAGTTGTGTGATGCTAACTTTAAAGTTCTGTTTACAAAGACTCAGGAAACCATATTCAACCAAAATGATGAAGTTGTCCTCATTGCTCCCAGAAGAAGAGATGTCTATGTCATTCATCTTACAATAAAGAAAGCAATACCTGTTTCTTTGCCAAAGCCTCACCATGTGTTAATTGGCTCTAGCATAAAAGACTGTCTCACCTCAACTTTAAAAATATAAACAAACTTGCAAAACAAAACCTTGTTGCAGGTCCTCCCTCTCTGACTTTCTCTAATGACAAGAACTGTTTAGCATGTGAAAAAGGGAAGCATCATAGAGTATCATTCAAAACCAAGAGGTCTTTTTTATCAACAAGTGCTTACATCTCCTTCATATGGACTTGTTTGGACCTGTCAAACCTCAAACCATCAGCCACAATAAATATACCCTTGTCATTGTAGATAAGTACTCAAGGTACACATGGGTATTTTGCCTCAAGAAAAAGAGTAATGCAGCTGACTGTATCATGTCTTTTATCAAAAAATGGAAAACCTCAATGACATAAGGGTAAATAAGCTGAGAAGTGATAATGGAACCGAGTTCAGAAATCACAAGCTGGAAGAATCTGTGATGAAAAGGGAATATCTCAAAATTTCTCATCTCCTTGTACCCCTAAACAAAATGGTGTTGTTGAAAGAAGAAACAGAACCCTGATAGAAGCAGCCAAAACTATGTTAAATAGTGCAAAACTCCCTAAACAATTTTGGGGAGAAGATATATGTCCAACACTGCTTGATGACAATCAATACATTTTCCTCATATGAAAATGGCATCACTGGGTAGACAAACCTATAATATGTTCAGAGGAAGATCTCCTGATATCAGCTACTTCCATGTGTTTGGGTGTCTAGTGCATATTCACAATCACAGAGACCACTTGGAAAAGTTTGATGAAAAGGCTAATGATGGGTTCTTCCTTGGTTACTCTTTGGTGGCCAAAGCATTTAGGTTATTCAACATCAGAAATCATCCCTGAAAACAACATCACTCCCATTGATTCACCTATTCTTCAGGACTCTGTCTCTCCTGAAGAACCACCTAAGCTCACTGTTGTTGATGATCACCTAGATCTCAGTAAACATGATCATCTTGGATTGGCTAATAATCTTAAACTTTATGAAATTCGAGACAATGTCATCAATGAACAAATCAGTAAAGTTCAACCATCACCAACAACCATCTCACCTTTAGCTGAAGCTTTCCTTCAACCTCCTGTTCCTCAAGACAGATGGTCAAGAGAAAAGCACATTGAACTGGTTAAAATCATAGGTGAACCTCTTGCTGGCATTACAACCAGAAGCAGGATCAGAAACTCAGAAGCTGTTTCAGCTCGTGAATGCTTGTATGTTAACTTTCTCTCTAAAATGGAACCCAAGAAGTTGATTGAAGCTCTAGAAGAAGAAGGATGGATTATTGCTATGCAAAGGGAGTTGATCAATTTAAAGAAAGAAACAAGGTCTGTAATTTGGTCCCTAAATCCTCATGGTAAATCCATAATTGCGGACTAAATAGATTTAGAAAACATGAATTGGATGAAAATGGGGTTGTTTATAAAGAACAAAGCAAGGCTGGTTGCTCAGAGTTACAATCAGCAGGAAGGGATTAATTATGAAGAAACTTTTGCATCTGTTGCAAGACTAGAAGCCATCAGGATCTTTCTTGCTTATGCAGCCTACATGGGCTTTATGGTGTATCAGATGGATGTGAAAAGTGCATTTGTAATGGGAAAATCTTAGAGGAGGTGTATGTTCAACAACCTCCTGGGTTTGAAAGCAGTGAATTTCCCAATCATATTTGTAAGTTGGTAAAGCTCTCTACGGGCTGAAGCAAGCCCCCAAAGCATGGTATGAAACTCTTTCAAAATTCTTTATTCAGCACAAGTTTGTCAGAGGTACCATTGACAACACTCTTTTTTTACTTATAAAACTAAGAGTGATGTCATAATTGTACATATATATGTGGATGATATCATTTTTGGGTCAACCAGTGAAAAACTAAGTAAACAATTTGGGAAGCTGATGACCAAAAAGTATGACATAAGTATGATGGGTGAATTAACTTATTTTCTGGGTTTTCAAATAAAACAGGGTTTTACAGGAATATCTATTTGTCAAGAAAAATATATTAAAGATTTACTCAAAAAAGTATGATCTAGCTAATAGTGCCTTAGTGAAATGCCCTATGCTTCCCCCAAATAATTTAGGCCCTAATAAATTGGTGGTCTTTGTTAATGAGACATTGTTCAAAGGTCTGATAGGGTCACTGATGTATCTAACAACTAGCAGACCTGATATCCAATTCTCCGCATGTCTTTGTGCTAGGTACCAAGCTAACCCTAAGGAATCCCATCTTGTTGTTGTAAAAAGAAGTTTCAAGTATCTTAAAGGAACTCCAAATCTAGGCCTCTAGTATCCAAAAGGATCAGGCTTTGATCTGAAAGCATACTCTGACTCAGACTACGCTGGATGTTGATATTTGCTAAATTGTATATTAAATTGCCCGGGATTTTGCCAAATAAAAGCCATAAAAATGCCAAAAGAATAGAAAAAGTGTGCTTTTGTGTCTAATTGTGCAGGAAAAGGATTAACAAAAGCACAAAACGACGCAAAAACAAACAAAGATCAAAAAACACGACAGAAGGAAAGAGACAGAAAAAAATGAAGAAACAGTCAATAAGTGAAGAAACTGCCAGAAATCAAAAGCCGGATCAGCCCGACATAGCAAAAATGAAGTCAAAGGACCAATATTGACAAGTTCTCAAAGTCTAAAGGGCCTATTTTGAAGTTTTAAAGATCAAGGACCAAAGTTGCCAAATGAAGAAAGTGCTTTATTAAAGAAGAAAAAGAAGAATGGAAACACAAGGGCTGATTTTGCCATTCTCGAAACCTCTTTAACACTACAAAGGGACGGGGTGAAAGAAAGGGACCAAAGTTGCATATATCTCATAGATTTAAACAGAATACGCGTGTTTGTAACAAACCCCTAACCACCCAACTGCATTTCCCGCCTTTTCTCTCCACAAACCCAACTTCAACAAAGCTCACCCCCGCTCCTCTATAAATGCCCAAGCTCGTTCAAACCCCCTCTCCAATCATAAACGCCCACGTGTAATCCATTGATTGGATCAAACATGTCACACTTCTCATCAAACGGCTAGAATTAATCCAAAAATGATCAACGGCTAGGATCAAATGGAAGCTTTAAGAATTCTTCACCTCTCTTCCTAAATCCTCTATAAATAGCAGCCATAGGTCTCATTTTTCGGTGGTTGTTTTTCTGTTTTTGAGCTTTTTACTAATAAGCTAAAGAGCTTATTTCTAAACCTTAAAGACTGAATTTTTGAATATAAGCTGAACAATTGACTTTGAGTTAACCTAGATAAAAGCTTTTGCAAAATACTGGAATTTGAATACTAAGCTGTAAACAATTGACTCTTGAAGTTAACCTAGATAAAAGCTTTTGCAAAATTTCTAATAATTAGTGAAATTCAATAGAAAATTAAGCTAGGAATCAAAGTGCTGTATACTATTTTCGACTGAGTAGAATTTAAAACTAGATTAGAACTTTGAGAAGTTATATGTAATGATGAATTTTAATAAGCTAATAGAAGTTCTAAGATTCATGCTTAATGCTATTCTATAACCTAATTGATGAATGAACTGACAGCCTAGACAAGTAGTAGAATAGACATACATAGAAGTTTTAAGATCTTATTTGTTAGTTAGCTGGATTAAAGAGTGAAATGGCCAACACTTAAACTGATATGCTGTGATTTGCTGTTGCTGATATGTTTAGTTGCTGATGCAATTGACCTAAGACAAAGTGTGAGTTAAATCTCCTCACCTTAAGCTCATAAACTCACTCACTACATGTAACTAAGACTACTGCCACCTAATTTGAACATTAAAAGGTTTAAAAATCTCTGAATTCTAAGACACTTATCACTTAAAATGCCCTGGTGCTGGCAAAGTAATTTTATGCCACCAATTATTGAATTCTGTTAACTAACTTTTAAAACCTATTCTAAACTTAGCAAAATAACTATTCTCAACTAAATGAAGGAATTTGACAGGATTAGGTTGACTTATTGAGTCAAACAAGATTAAATCCAAACACTCCTTAATGTTGACTGTCAAAACTAGATAGAGCTTAAAATCTATCTAAAGGCTAAGACAGCTTAAGCTTTTTAGCTACTTCTATTTAAGATGACCTACTTAAGCTTTTTAATCACTAAAAGTAACAGCTTATTAGTAGAAATGGTCTAGTTTCTCTACTAGCTTATTATTCTAAAAATGACAGAAATGCAAGTATGAAATCTAGATGAATTTTTAACTAAGAAAGCTTAGAACAATGACAACTATAAGCTGCCTAAGCTAAATGCAACAAGATTAAGCACAAGTATAAGCAAACAAAGACTGAAATAAGCTAAATGAATAAGCTATGTAAATGCTAAAATGGAATTTAGAAGGAGAAACCTGAAATTTGAAGAGTCTTCTTCACCTAGACATCCAAGTGAAGAGTCTAGGTGATCCTAATGGCTTCCAAAAGCCTCTAACCTTAAAAACCACAATAAGCTGAATTTGAGCTTATTTGCTCTTGTTGCTTCCAAATTAAACTCAAAACTACTCAAGTGTCCATGATAGATGTAGAATGTAAGAATTGAGTAAATGAATCACTAAAACAGAACTTTAAACTAAATTTGAGCTTATGAAAAGGAATAAGCTCAAATGAGCTTATTAAGAGCTTATTTGAGAAAAATTGCTTAAAATTGAAAACGAAGAGCAAGGAAACTTGAAAACTGAAATGATATTACTAAAATGATTGAGTACAAGCTTAAAGAACAACAGTACAAGAGCTTAAAGCTATAAAAAAAACTTGAAAGAAAAATTGCTTAGAATTGAAAGAAAAATACAAAACTGAAAATTAAAACTACTAACTACTCTCTAAAAACTACTGTCTTCTACTTCTTTTATAGATGAGTCTTCAAACCTTTGTGCTTGTTGTGTTAGTTTGTGAGAGCAACACCAAAAAATCATCTAAACCGTCCTTTATGCCTTGGGGATTCGTGGGATTGCCAAATAGGATTAGGTTTTTTAGTGGAGGAGGAGGGGCGAGTTTGTCCATGGGGTTTTTTGAGGTGCAGGGTAGAAGAGAGGGTGTTAACCCGTGAGTGGGTTTTGGGTTCAAAAAAAAGGCGGGAAAAGATGTTGTGAAAGGAGTTGGGGATGACAGAGTGTTAGTTTGGGAGTTGGGCATAAATGGCCCTCCATGGTGTTGTGTCTTGTTGCACAATTCGTCCTTGTGGTTTAAAACTTTTGGGGACTTGGCAAAACAAGTCCCCAAGAGTGTTATGTCTAGTTGCATCACTCGTCCTTGTTAGATACAAGTTATAGGGCTTGGCAGAATAAGCCCTTGGAGTACAACTTTGCCATATTGACAGTTTGGCCCTCCTCTTCTTTTCTCTTGATTTCTTCTTTAAGTATAAGTTTAGGGACTTACAATTTCAGTCCCTAAACTTATATTTCTTTGACTTTGGCCTCGGGGTTGACTTGGGTTGACTTTGACTTTGACCAGTTGACTTTTCTGTTGACTTTTTGACTTGATTGACTTTTCGGCTTCGATTTGGCTTTGTCTTTCACAGTCTTTTCCATTCCGAGTCCGGTTTTGTTGTTTTGGCTTTGTTTTTCGTCTTTTTCTTAGATATCCGTTCCTGCACAATACAATTAGCAAAACAAGCATATATTTGGCATTTTAAGTCCGTTTTTGGTTATTTCAGCTCGTTTTTAAAGGTAAAAGGTATGTGTAATTAAGCACATACCATAAAGCTAGCAGAAAACTTCAACCCAATTGCTAATTAATGGGTCAAATTGGGCTGTAAATTATCTCAAAGGTCAAATCATTGAAAGGGGAACAGGTCGAAAGGGTTGAACTCGCCTAAAGTTCATTTGTAACATATACAAGTATGCGAACTCTAGTAGTATTTTTTTCCAATAGTTAATGATTTATTTACATGGAAATTCTAAGAAATGGACAAAAAGTGTTTATACTCAACACACTCCAATCCAGCCGTCTGATCCATACTTAAAAAAAAACCATTTTCGGCCTCATCTTGCCACCTATAGGCGCTGCTAACTTTCGTTCACACGATTCTAAGTTTGCTGTAACCTGGTAGCATTTAAGACACTTGGCTAATATGCAGAAAAGTTCATATAACAGTGTATACAAATGTATATAGATTCTTACTTGGCATGCCAAACCATCAGGATCTCCAAATGCTTATGAGGAGTCCATATGTGGATCTGAGATGCACATTTGAGCCGACTTGAAGTTTAAGGCAACCCCGTGCTTCTTTAACATTTGCATAATTGCAGCATACCAGTCACGGTTGGATAGGTTGTAAAAGCCAGCATTTAACTCGGCGGCGTGACCTGCTGTCTTGTACCACCAATGAAGACCTGGTAGCTGCCTCAAATTAAGATATTGGAAAAAACAAACTCAATCAAACAATGATACAAACATATAATACAGTAATACACATATAATACAGTAATTCACATCTTCAACTAACATCAATACAAGTCAAATATAGTTAAAGGTGAAAAGACCGAAGGTTAGGTGGTTTTGTTGAAGAATGAAGGATCAACAAGAATTCTGTTTACATATCGGATCTGGATGATCAGCAGACACTAATTTCTCCACTAATTCTAGTGTGTTTATCTTGAATATCAGTACAACAATATAGCTGCAGTAATCTAAATCCTTGAAATAAAACGCTAACACGTTTGATCTATTCCCCTTTTAGCTAAATATTTGATTTGACCAAATCTGAGATAAACACAGCTCAAATCAATACATCCATATGTAAATGGGTCGGAATTCCCCCTCTAGATATAGTTAGAGAACAAGTTTGTGTACTACGTACATTTTAATAGCTCCCCTAAGGGAACTTAGACAGATAGATGTCAAACTTTCACCAAACAAGTACAGTACATAACATCAGACAACAACAACTTGAGAAACAAAGATAAACTTATAAATATGGAATCAAGATATAATGGCGGCGGTTAAATGCTCCAGTTTCTATTGAAACACTTTGCAGAAAAAAGAGTTCTTAAATAGACTAATAGACTAACCTTTCTAGTAATGCAAATTCCCTCAAAAGCAAGCTTGGCCAGAGTAAGAACCCAGTCACCATGGCTGATCAACAGTTGAGAATACCAATCAAGAAAGAACCTGCCATAATAGCTATCTAATCTCCTCCATCACAAAAGAAACCTGTTTCATGCGGCCTGGAATTATAAGATCCTCTATTTTCTGGTCCTCTGGCCCAGAACGAGTGTCCCCGTGCTTCAGCCGCCTTAGTCAAGCTCTTCAACATATATTGATCATAACACTGAGCATTTAACAATTAAATATTCAAATTACAAACATGGTATTCGGTCTTAAGCAACATTCTTCCTAAAAGTTGCTTTTGACTAGCCATAAAACTCTATATACTAAAGGTTGCAAGATAGGAAAACAGCGATTCAAATACATACGATATACTCTACGAATGTTATGTTAAAATATTTGATAAATTTTTTTTGATTATGCAGGTTTAATTTAATCACCGCATCTAAACATTTGTAAGTTTTAATTTATCTTCCTTTACTTGGTTTGATGTGTTAATTTGGTACTTCTAAATTTTCTATTGAATATGAATATGAGTGTTGTTAGATATACATCTTTAAAGCTCGTCTTGTAGCAAAGGGCTTCACTCAAACCTACGGGGTTGATTATGAAGAAACCTTTTCTCCTGTTGCAGACATTAGAGCTATAAGGATTCTTATTGCCATAGCCGCATACTATGACTATGAGATATGGCAAATGGATGTCAAAACCGCTTTCCTCAATGGACATCTTTCTGAAGAAGTCTATATGACGCAACCTGAAGGTTTTGTTAATCCAAAATATCCTAACCATGTATGCAAGCTCAAGCGTTCCATTTATGGACTTAAGCAAGCATCTAGGCAATGGAATCAAGATCTACCGAGATAGATCTAAGCGGTTAATTGGTTTATGTCAAAGTGCTTACATTGAGAAAATCTTGAAAAGATATTACATGGAGAATTCCAAACGTGGAACTATCCCAATGAAAGATAAGCTGAAATTGAGTAAGTCGGATGGTGCCTCGACACCAGCTGAAAAGCGGCGCATGAGCAATGTTCCATATGCTTCGGCTGTTGGTTCAATCATGTATGCTGTAAGATGTACTCGTCCTTATGTTGCGTTCGCTCAGAACATAACAAGCCGATTTTAACAGAATCTTGGTGAACTTCACTGGACTACTGTTAAGAATATTCTTAAGTATCTTCGGAATACTAAGGATATGTTTCTGGTTTATGGAGGTAATATAGAACGAGAGCTCAGGGTTTCTTGCTACACTAATGTTGGATATCTAACGGATGCTGGTGACTTGAGGTCTCAGACGAGATATGTGTTTATTTTGAATGGTGGTGCTGTTGATTGGAAAAGCACAAAGCAAAGTATTTTTGCAACTTCATCTACAGATGCTGAATATATCGTTGCTTTTGACGCATCGAAAGAGGCTGTATGGATTCGCAAATTCATTTATAGACTCAATGTTGTTCCCATAATTGAAGAACCCATAACAATGTTTTGTGACAATACTGGAGCCATAACAGTAGCAAATGATCACGGAGTCACTAAAGGTGCACGACATTTTCGCGCAAAAGTTCACTATCTTCAAGAAACAATTGATTTGGGTGATGTGAGGATAGAACAAATTGACACAGATGAAAATCTACCCTTTTACAAAGGCTTTAACATTTCCTAAGCATTCTGAATTGACTCAAAAGACCTAGTATGGGAAAGAATCAAGCTGAAGGGGACTCTATAATACACCACAAGCGCTTCACGAGGAGGCACCCCATGCTTATTCCTTTTATTTTTCTTTTCAGTTTTCTTTCTCTTTTTCTTTGCTTCCCCAAGGACATATTATTCGGGGGCCAGTATAGCTTTGTACTCCTTAACAAAAACTAAGCCGTTTTAGAAATGGTTTGAGCTAAACAATGTAAAGAAGAGAGGAAGCTGTGTTCTTTTCGTCTCCTGGTTGGTTGTTTGTGATTGTTGTCCTAGGGTTTCCGATTTTGGAAGCTTCATGTCAATAATGTGGAAGGACAAAGCAGATTCCCACATTTCCAGTAGAGGTCTCCCAATACTTCTCATATCAAAACTAAGGAATCTCTATCCCCTTGTCTTTATCGACTAACCGTCTATTCTTTTGGCATGTCCATAAATTTTTTTGTTAACGATTTCCTTTTTGACCCTTATTTTTAAACTTGAGGACAAAGTTTCATTTTAGTTTGGGGAAGGATATCTTCGATATTGACTTGCACTTCACGCAACCTTGTTTGAAATCTTTTTGAATTCCTTTTTTGTGAAAAAGTGAGAAATTTTAAATTTTTGCTTACAAGAAAAGCTCAAAAGAAGCTTAAGTTTGGAAAAAACACCACTTTTTGGTAGTCCGTTGGTGAAAAATAGGAGTTAATTTTGACTTGACCGGGTGAAAAATGCCCTAGCTAGTTCTTTAAACCTACCTTTTGTAGGGCCACGCTTCACAAATCAATTGCTTTGATTTTAAAATAAAATGTTGAAGAACAAGAAATGATGTAGTTAAATATAAGTGTATTTGTTTTAAGCAAGTTGCCTATTTTGGAAAACCTAAAGCTTATATGAATGATATTGTGTCTTTTTACTCCCATAACTCTTAACACACCTAATCATATACGCTCATTTTAATTTAGCTAAGATCACCAATGTCTTTAGAAAAAGTCTTACATTTGAAAAGAATTCAGTTTAATATGTAAGTAATGATTTTTGGTTTCAAAATATATAAGTTGATTTTCTAAAGTGAAAATTTTCCATACATCAAAAAGATAATTATAAAAAAGAATGTCAATGAAGCATTCTAAGGCCAAAAGCATTATTTTTCGTGCCAATGAAGCATTCGCAAAAATAGAATAATAAAAGCTTTATATAGTTTTAATCGTTGGCGTATCCATGTTGAGAGAAAGACTCGGATGGGGTCGCAACTAAGGATTAAAACTATGTACGTAGAATCAAGTCAGCCGAAAGGCATTCATCACTAGGAGCGCGGCCTAGTGATGATAGCAACTAAGAGGACTTGGATTCTAGGCTTTGTAGGAAAAGGTGTTGTCGCGATAACCCACAAACGTTAGCAGCGGAGTGGGGGTTCGAACTAAGAACACCGGTTGTTGTTGCGATATCCTATTTGGGAGAAAGGCCTAAGTAGGGGTTCGAACTAAGAACAACATTCCTATTGCAAAAAAAAAAAAAATAATTATAGTACATGGAAAATAAAAAGAATGGTTAAAAATTTCATTTTCTCAAATCAATTTATAAGTTTTGTTTCCTAATCTCTTTTAGCTTTGAGTCGAGATTTATCTATGTTATTAACATTTGAGCTCACAAGGCTTATTTGTAAAGCTTAGATGAATTTCAACTATGAAGATAAATTGATCTATGGTTGAGTTAAAAAGAGTGCACACATCTTAATCATTAATTTATTCCTGGGAGTGAAAAGTTCACAAGTTGTAAGTATAAGAGCTTAATCATTTGGACTTATATTGACAATGATCTTGTTTAATAGCTTTGTTTAGTCTAGTGAAAAGTCAAGGATGACGAATTTTCCTCTTTTGTGCTCTATTAATCGGGAGTAGCCTATTTCAATGAGCCTAAAAGTTGCAAATTTGCAATGATTGCCATTAACGTGTTTCCAAGAGATTTAATGTTGAGAAAAGTGAAAATTGTTTAAAAGGTGATTCATAAAAGGTTTTAACAAGGGCATTTTGGAAACTTGTTAGTTTACAAAGTGTAAACGTCATAACATTGCGTGAGGACACGGCAATCCTTTAGTTTGGGGAATTTTGATAAATGCTTAATTGTATATGTAAATTACCCGGGATTTTGCCAAATAAAAGCCAATAAAATGCCAAAAGAATAGAAAAATGTGTGCTTTTGTGTTTATTGTGCAGGAAAGGATAAAAAGGACAAAAAGAAGAAAAACCAGTCAAAAACCGACAAGGAACGAAAGAGACAAGAAAAAGAGTGAAGAAACAACCAAAGATCAAAGCCGGATCAACCGATACAGCAAGAAAGAAAGACAAAGCTTAAAAAATCAAAGCCAAGGACCAATTATGTCAAGTTCTTAAAGTCTCAAGGGCTTATTTGAAGTTTTAAAGTTCAAAGGACTTAATTTGCCAAAACTTGAAAGTTGATTAATAAAGAAAGAAAAGAGCAAAGAAACCACAAGGGCCAAAACTGTAAAGATTGAAACCTATTTACACTAGAAAAAGGGCGGGCAATCGCAGGGACCAAAGTTGCAATTCACCAAAACTTTCAAACAGACAGAGCGCGGCCAAAGTCCCCAACCAACTCCCAACCGTTTTTCCCGCCAAAAACTAACACAAACCCAGCACCGAATTTCCCACTTCCCCTCTCCTTTACAACACCCAACCTTATATAATTCCCTCTTCCACATCATTTCGTCCACATGTCAACAGCTGATTGGCCAGGACACCTCATCAAGATGATCAAACGGCTAGAATAAGTTCGAAAATGATCAATGGCCAAGATTGAGTGGAAGTTTCGAGATTTCTTCACTCCTCTCCTTCAATCCCCTATAAATAGCAGCTCTAGGTCTCATATTTTAGTTGTTGTTTTTGTTTTAAATTTTCACTTTGTATTTTCTTCAATTTTAAGCATTTCTTTCAAACATTTTCGTTTTCAGCTTTCATTACTTGTACTCTTGTTCATACAGCTTGTACTACATCCTTTTAGCAATAACAATTCAGTTTACAAGTATACGTGTTCTTCGATTTCAATTTTAAGCCATTTTCATTCATTAAGCTCTCAATAAGCTCATAAGAGCTTATTCCTTTTCATAAGCTCAAATTCATTTAAAAATTCTGTTTTAGCCATTCATTTACTCCTTATAATCATTTTACATCATAAGATGATCAACTGAGCTAATTGATTTCAATTTGGATGTTTAAGAAGTAAATAAGCTAAGGACAGCTTATTGTGCTTATGGCTTATTGGTTTAGAGGCTTTGGAAGCCATTAGGAACATTTAAGCTTCAACTTTTGGATAGCTTGAATGTGAAGATTCTTCAAATTCCAGGTTTTATCTAGTACATTTTATTTTAGATTAAATTTAGCTTAATCAATCAGCTTATTTCTTTGCTCTTGTTTGTGTCAATTGTGTTTAGATTTGTTTAGTTAGCCTAGTGATGCTAATGCATTGAGTTGTTATAGTTTTAGTGCATTAAGAACCTAAATTCTCTAATTCTGGCATTTCTAGTATAACAGGCTAGGAGAGAAACTAGTGTATTTTTCTTAATAAGCTAGGATTTACAGTGCTTAATTAGTATAAATAGGTTGGTGTAAGTGTAAGTAGATATAAGTTTTCAGCTGTTTTAGCTTATAGATAGTTTTTAAGTATAAAATAGATTTGACAGCTTTTATTAAGTAGTGTTTGGTATAAGGTGTGTTTGACTCTTAAAGTCAACTGCACCTTGTCAAATCTCTTCATACAGTTGTGTTAGGTTATGATATCAAGCTTTTAATAAGTTTTAAGAATTAGATAGTAGAAATATAAAGTTTAGAGTTTAAAACATTTGTTCTAGCACCAGGACAGTTCTAGGATTAGGTAGAAGTTGTAGTTAAGTGTCCTCATATGCACTCTATGGTGTAATTTGGTTAATGCAGGATTAACAACAAGAAGCTAGATAGTAGAAGAGTTTTTAGCCTGCAATAAATCCCTAGGTCAATTGCATCAGCAACATTAGGATTGCTGTCAAAGCTCATTTCAGTTTTAGATTGAACTTGCCCATTTTAAGATCATTTTTCTTGATAAAATTGTTAAAACTTAGCTTATTTTTCTATAGATTCCTCTAGTACACATCTTATTCTATAAGTAGTATCTTTTGGTTTTCATTTTCATCTAATAATAAGCTAGATATAAGCCAAAAGGTAAAAAAGCTCTATAAGCCTTAGTTTCTGTGGTCAGTTCTAATAAGCTAGTTTTGTAGCTTATTCTGTTGATAAAATTAGAAAGTGCTTTTGTTAATGTTGTAGAGTTTAAGCTCTTTAAGAAGTTTGTAGTTTTAAGTTTTTGCTAATAATCAATTTTTAATAAGCCAAAAATAAGCCACAAGCGTAGGGTCTATTTTGTATTTCTCTCATAGTTCAAGGGCACTAGTTTCTACTGCAGTGTAAATTTCATAATATTAGCCCGCCTACCCTTTAGTTTCATTTCTTTCAATTTCTACCCTGTCTTTTATAAGAAATAAAAAGAATTAAAATTTTAGTTTATAGTTTTATTAAAATTAGGGTTTGTGTTTTAATTGCACAAATTAGGGTTCAATTAGGTCATAAAAATTGGGGCTTTTTGTTCCATTACCTTTCTGCACCATTTAAGTAGATAAAAACCATTTTTCTATATTTTTCTAATTAAAGTTGAATTTTCTAGGAATTTAAATAGGTTTAATTGATTTCCTTTTTCTTATAAAATTCATAGAAAATAGAAAAATAGTTGAAAAATTAAAATTCTTTTTGCATTAATTTTCATTTTAAAT
>BQNB010070439.1:0-2500 GCA_026074375.1 Tanacetum coccineum
AGATTGTCGTTGATTTCAACGATGATTCTACTTCGAGTGATGACGATTCTTTCTCTATTGACAACATCAAGTATGTTGAGGCATCACCTCCAAATTCTGAGCCCGTTAGCTTAGAGGTGGTAGAGGTTAAAATATAACCACACTCCATCGTCCGATCTTATGACCAAGTCTTCCTCCACATCTCTTAACCTTTTCTTGGAGGAGACTAACATCTTTGATAATTCTTTACCCGAATCTGAAACTTTTTGCTTTAATCTGGAAGAGATTAGTAGTGGCAGTACCACTACTCGTTCTGATTATTGTCTATAGATTATGAAGCTTTCTATGATGATCATATTAAAGAGATTAGTAGTGGCAGTACCACTACTCATTCTAATTTTTCTATTTCTAAATATGATTCGTTCATCTTTGATCTTTCTATCAATCCGTTTCCTCCAGCCGATAGGAGTGAGTTTTATCATGAGGAGTTCGCCGGTGAACTCGCTCACATCATATCTCACCCGGAGTATGATTGTTTCTGCTTTAAGAATGAACCCGAGCTGGGGGATTTCACTATGGATGTGGTGGGGGATATTTATCCAACAAGAGAACCAAGAGTTCATGTGCTTAATGTTTTGCCCACCCATCCCACCCTTCAGCTGGATCTGGATTTCATACTTTCTAGTGATTCTCTCTTCGCTTATGTTGTATGGATCTTTCTTCCATTTCTCACATATCCTGTTACTCCACCATATCTTCTCTCCTCCGGGAATGAAGATACCATTTTTGACCCCGGAATCTCCATTTATCATTCTTTTATACCGGGTGTATCTCATCGGAGTGGAACTTTCATGAAATTCAATGTTTATCCAAACCACTTGAATGAAAGTCCGATGGTGATTTTATCTTCCACTTGCTCCCCCATGGACCAATGAATTCGGGGTCGAGTCAGGCTCAAGACTCGGTTAACAAAAATAAGCGCTTCGTGGGTGGCAACCCATGCTTATCTATTCTATCTTCTTTCTTATTTTTAATAAGTGTTTTTGTTGTGTGAGGAGGCTCGCCTCTTTTCTTTCTCGTGTTTTGTGTTTTGTGATATTTGTCCAGGATTGCCTGGATTTTTGAAGCCTCTCGTGCTCGTGGTTTTGTCCTTCGATCACTCGAGCTTCAAATCCTCAGCTTCATTTGGGAAATCCAATATCCTAATCTTATCGACTAACGTTTATCTTTAAGCATACTTAATAAATGGCTTAGGATTTACGTAGAGACCCTTCTTAAAACATTGAGGATAATGTTTAGTCTTAGTATGGGGGGATCTTCGATTTGATTGTGCCTGCAACCGTTGTTTTCACGTAATCCAGTTTTTACCACCAAAATTTCAAAAAAATGAAAAAATTTAAAAATTTTCAAAAATAAAATAAGTGTTTTGTCACAATTTTGACTTTCCTGCTGGGTAGAATAAGAATAAATTTTGACCCGATCGAACGTGTTGAGCTCTAGCTTGTTCCTTAACTTTTAGGCTAAGCATTCGCGAATATTCGCGAAGAACGAAAAATGATAGAGTTAAGTATGAGTTGGATGCTAAACAAGGATTATTTGGAGATTAAACTTAAATCAACAATTTTTATATAGTATATAGCAAAAATTTTAGCCTTAGTTCAAATTTATACTTGAATTTTTCAAAAAGAAGTCTTCTCTATATCATAAAAAAAATTGATTGATAATGAAAAATGAAAATATGATAAGTAATAAATATAAACTGTGGGCTGATAAAAGTTTGTTGTATCTTGCCGGCTCACAACCGATGTTACAACCTTCTAAAGAAAGCCCATAGTATGAATAATAATCCGAGACTGATAAAAATTTGCTGCATCTTGCCGACTCACAACCGATGTTGCAGCCTTCTAAAAAGTCGAGGGTTACAATTGCATAAGTGTTTAATATTAAGTGAGAATTAATAAATAGATCTCTTTTTGTTAAATTTAAATATGCTTTTGAACTTTGACTATTCTATTTTATAAGCTATGTGTATACGAGAAACCTGAGAGTTTTTGAAACCTAAGGTCCGTGAGTCCCGATACTAGTCTTTGTGGGGTGTCAAAAGCCTGGTCACTTAGCCGCAAGGTTGGGATGTGCCGAGACGAAAGTCGCTACATGGGATGATCTCGCCTTCAAAATCAATAATCTCGGGTGGGACGTGAAGCATATAATTTTGCATAACGTTGATCCATGGTTGAAATTCAAAATGGCACATTCACTTAATAAATATAATAATTGTCGGGAGCGAAAAGTTCACAAGTTACAAATATGAGTAGTGTTAGCATCTTAACAAATATTTAACTATGATTTCGTTTTAAGCTTGGTTTGGAGCAAGTGAAAAGTCGGGGACGATGAATTTATCCTTTTTGGGGCATTTTCGGATCGAAATTCATCTTGTTCTATGATCCCTAACGGTTATAAAAATAACGAAAGTCAAATAAGTTAGTTAGTTGCTTAAAAAGAAAAGTACAAAAAAAATTGA
>BQNB010070439.1:5000-30052 GCA_026074375.1 Tanacetum coccineum
CCTTAAGTCATCTTGGGCTTATTTACACCAAATCTGCCAAAACAAATGGCCTTATTCTCTTTATATATTATAGCCGGCCCAAATATAAGCCTTTGGCCCAACAACAGTTAACCACCGTTAGCCAATATCCTTTTGCACCCCTAACTGTCGTTAGTTTCATATTACCACAAGGACTATCCATGCAATTGAACATAACACTTTGAGGGGTCAAAATTGCCATCTTCCAAAACTTATACCCAGTTAACCCTGCACCAAGCTAAAATCCCTTCCCGCCAAAAACCTAACCCCTACTGTACATCTTCCCCATGTGACCCTGCAACAAAACGACATAAAACCCTTAACCTTTCCCCTACCATATACAACCAAATTACACCTTGGCAATCCCTATTTCTTCTATTGGACAGAGAATGCAGACAAGGAAATTGAGGGCTAGGATTAATTGGTTTGGGCTCCAAGGCAAAATAGAAGGCCAGGATGTGCTTTGGTTTCCTCTTACATAGAAAGCACAAGAAACACAAGCAAAGGACTTCACAGCTTATATAAGAAGAAAGAAGACAGAGAAGACCATATACCTAGGAGTAGTGTAATTTTTAGGAGTAGTATAGTTTTTACTTTTAATGTTTTATTTATGTTTTATGTCATTAAAATTCTGTTATTGTATTTTCTTTTTGAGTCTTGTAAAAGTTTTAAGTATTAATGCAATTTAAAGTTTTATGCAAAATTCTGTTTTTCAGTTAATGCAATTTGTGTTTTAAAACTGTTTGTTAAGCTCATTTCACTCTTTTGTACTTATTCTCACTCAAACAAGATCACTCAAGCTTGTTTGAGCTTATTGTGTGAAGATTGGAAAGTTGCTGGTATTGGATTTGGTTATTGAAAGTTTGAATTTGGTGATTTGGTAAAGGGAATCAGCCATGGTGAATGGGTATAAGCTAATTCAAAAGCTGGATCAGTGGCTTAGGATAGTGTTAGGACTTCTACAAAACCTTTGGACCACTTGTAAGTTCTTAAAATCCTAATTCTAGCTTATATCTGCTTATTACTGTTCAACTGCTTATTTATGCTTATTATTTGCTTATTTTGCTTTTAAATTGCTTAATGATGCTTATTGATGCTTATTGTTGCTTAGTTTGTCACTAAATTTCATTTTCATGCAAAACTGTCCATTTAGCTTAACTTTTTGGTTAGTGCTTATTCTCTTTAGGTTAATGCTTAGTTGTGCTTATCAGTTATTTTTTTTATCATATGCCTTATCTATTTTAGCATTTTGTAGCTTATCCTAGTTTAGTTTAGTGTAAAATTTGTTTTCAAGCTTTTTAAGGAGTGTTTGGATTAAGGGTACAAAATGGGTTAAAAATGTTCTTAAAGCCATTTGGGTCATTAGGCCAAACTCAACAGTCAAATTTAATTTATTTAAGTCTGTTTTTAAAGTTTTCTAAAAGTTAAATATAAGTTTTAATGTCTTTTCTAATAACTGTCTAAATCTGTGGTTTTTATATTCTTAAACTTTTTCAATTTGATTTGTGTTTTAAAAAAGTAGATTGTAGGCTTGGTTTATGTTCCCTTTTAAAGTTAAATGCAGTAGGATCTTTAAAGTTTAAGTGTTCATTGGTATTTTATAAATCTGTCAAAGTTTTTTTTCTAGTTTCTAAATAGCCAAAATTCAGCAGCTTATTTCAGTTAGTCCCCTTTAGTGTTAAGCCATGATTTTTAGGTTATAAGCTCATTAGGTGCCTTACTTCATCTATTGTAGCTTACTTAAGCTTTTTAAGTCCTTTTTCTAGCTTAAAACCTAGGCTGCATTTAGCCACTTTTGTCCTTTCAAAAACAAGTCAGCAGCTGCTGAGTGGATTCAACACTTTTCTTTTACCTTTTAAATAGCTTAAATGATTTTCAAATTATTTTTTCTTTGCTATTTTAGATAGCCCTTAAGCTATACTTTAAGCTCATATAAGCCTTTTTGCCATAAGGTTCTGATTGGATACTTAATTTTAAGCCCAAAGGTAACCCCCAGGTTTTGGTATGCAGTTTTAGCCCAAAGAGCTTATTTGCTTATTTTAAGCATTTCAACCATTAGGAATGTTTCATTTAGATTAGGTTAGCTTATTTAGGTTAGTTTTAGGCCCTAGTAGCTTATTTGGTTAGAGTCTAGCTTATTGTGGCTTATTTGCAAATTTCAGTTTGTGCCCATTTGTCCTAAGTGCTTATATACTTTTCAAGCTTTTCTGATGAATTATCTTGGCTTATTTGTGTTCCTTATGCTTATTAGATGTTGCTCAGTATCTGTGTTTGCTTATTTAACTTATTCAGTTGCTTATTTTCTCTTTTAAAGCCAAATTATTTAGCCCTTTAAAGTCTTAGTTTATATAAGTGATCTGTCAGCCCATTTATGCTTTTTCATCTTATCCCTTGGTTTTCACAAAAAGTTGTAGTTTAGAAAAAGGCTTATTTCCATGTGCATATTTAAAAAAAAAAAAAAAGTGTGTGTAAAGATTAGAAATAAAAGTTACTATAGCAAATTAAAAAAGAGTAAGGTCCATGACTCGAACCTGCGACCTCACTCTTAACAGCACACACACTTAACACTGCCCTTGGGACTTGTCACTTGTTAGTGTTTGCACAATCAAAAAGATAACCCCTTTTTAGCCCAATAAGCCTATAAGCTCTTTTTGCTTTTTCTCGGCTTATTCAATTAAGCTGGGTGTCCCATTTTAATTTTCTTAGATAACCCGTAGCTTAAACTATTTTCCATATTTTTTTCAGAATTTTCAAAAATCGTTTAGTATTTTTTATATTTAATTTTAGTTAAATCCGATTTTAATTCATAAAAAATTATAAAAAAGTCAAAAAAATATAAATCTTTTTTAGAAAATTTTCTTTTATCATGTAGGACCTAGAAAAAATAAATTTGCATCCGTAAGGTTAATATTTTAGAAATTCGTTTTTTAAAGAACGGGTTTCGATCCCTTTCTCGTTTTCTTTGCGTTTTTAGCTTTAAATGCCTTTGTTTTTTATCTAGTTTTCTTTATTCTAACTTTTTAGTCACTTAGGGTTAATTAAAACCTAAAAATTCATTTTAGGATCAGAATTTGATAAATTAGGTTTTTAAGTCGCGTTTTTACGTTCCCGTTTTTAGGTTTTAACTTAAATTGCCTTCATTTTAGGATTTCTTTTACTTGTTTTTGCATTTTAATTGTAGAAATAGATAACCAAATCATATCTTTGATCATTCAAGCATTGTTCAAACCCCGACTCGATTTTCCATTCACACCTCGTCGGGAAGAACGACCCGGGTCCGGTTTTAAACTTTGTGGATAACGAAGTGAGAAACCGATACTTCCGGTTTACTATACTACTATCATTGATATTATCCTCTTCGTTATTTATTTATATATTTATTTATATTTATATATGGTAAAAGGAAACTGTCACCTCCATACACCAGTAGCCTAGCCCGACTACAACCGTGTACATGTCATGGCCACTTCATCGTTGGCATCACGATAACATATCTTTTTGATAATCTGGTTTTAAATATATACGGCTCCCTTTGTAACGTGTATCGATACTATAATCACGGGCAATAGTTGCATCCATCATCTAAAAAATACATCTAGAGTTACGGACTATGAAACAAATAAGAAGTTATACAACTATTAGTAAACGAAAATGAGATAAGGAGACCATAACAACCTGAACATTGTTCCTCTGAATTGGGAGTGGTCTATATAGAAAAGAAATAATGAAGACAAGCATAGAACCAATGCACATCAAGCAACGGGTCAAAACAAAGGCGAGACACACATAGATCACAATTCCAGAGAATAGTAACCTGCAAAAGCACACGTCTAAGTATTTGCCCGAATCCCCTGTGAAACAACATTGGATTCACACGGATAGGCAGAATACTTCTATGTGGATTTTGTAGGACTACTTGCTCCAATCAACTAAAAGCAATAAACGAGATTCTTGTTCAACGCTTTGAGTTGATAGGAATAACTGATCCTACAACGGTTGTGTACTAAAACCCGTATCAAGAATGCTTAGAGTGTATCCTTTTGTTTTTATGCTAAGACAATGGATAGTCCACGAATATAAGGAAAGAGAAAAGTAGCAATCTTAGCGAATCATTATTGGCTAGAGCAACAGTTAAAATAAAAAATGAGAAAAGCGGAAGTAATTTACTTGCATACTTAAAGGAAAAAATGTACACCGGTTTCCGAGCAGTCTATTCGGCGTAGCATGTGGTATTTATGTGAACTCCACTTGTACGAACCAAGTAGTATGTATGCAGTAGGCAGCGCTATAAGGCTTAGACTATCGAAACAATTGTGCATAACACGCCAACACGGTATGACCCCAAATGTGGGGCATGCTGGTGCCCCACCGTTGTTGGGCACTAACTAATAGATATCATCATCACTTAATATTTGATACTGCAATACTTAAACCTCAAGCAATGGAAATAGTTGAGGTATATTATACAAGTACTCAACACGCACCAGAAACTACTACTAATTCGTCTGATGGTTTAAACTAGATGACAATTTATCAAGCTTGCATCGATACTCTCCAGGATCATTTTTGTGTTCAAGCAAACAACCAACGTGAAAAGAAATTGAATTTTAGCAGTATAATTCACAGTGTGTGGTGATAAAATTCATCATAGTTGATGTGCTAAGCTGTAGAATTTTAAAAACACATATCCGTTTATACCAATAACTAGCCACTAAACCCAAAAAGACCAAAAATAGTAAAATATATCGGTTTGTATTTTGTGTTTTGTTGTACAGTACGGACTATATGAAAAATCACAAGAAAATCGTCAAAAACAAGCAAGCACGGACACGAGAACGAAAGAGTGAACAAAAGCCGAAAGCAAAGCCAGGAAAAGTCAAGCCCTCAGTCAAAATGGTCAAATCATGGTCAACAAAAGTCAACAAAACCCACAATATTCCATTTTCACCCTCCAAGTTTCCTAAAGGTCCATAAATAGCCCCTCACCTCTGATTGGCCTTAAAAACCTTAATTGGGCCAAAAAAACCTACCCGGGATCCTTAAGCCCACTTAGTCAAGCCCATTTCTCCTTTTAATAAACCACAAGGGCTAGTTTTGCAAATTCCAAAAGTTGTTTATAACTTAAAAAGGAAATAAAGAAAGAGAGGGACTAGATTTGCAATTTCCCCAAACTCCAACTGAATTTAACCCGATTCAGTTAAAACTTTGGGCGCCAAAATAAGATACTATTCACCCGTCGTCCCAAAGTTACCATTCACTCAAATCAAAGGGGTTTTTGAAATTAAGGGGCAAGAAAGTCTATTCAAGAGCTCACTAACAAGATTACAAGGACAAATCAGTCTAATCAAGGGAATTTACTAGCTCACTCTCATGAGGAGGCCATGTCAACAATGGTGAAAGCACAAGGGGTGTGGGTTTTTGCACTAAACACACTCACACAACTAGCACAAGCTGTCACATCAAAGAATGACAGCTTGGCAATCCATGTGAGTGTGTTATTGATCCAACGGCTCAAATCTTTGATCCAATGATTATGACAATGAGTGGTGAAGATTGAAGGATTGAAGAGCAAGGCAAGGCATCCTAGAAGCTTCTTTCAGCACCTATAAATAGGGCCTCACTCTTCACACACACACGTAGCCTAGGAGTAGTTTTTAATTTAGTTATAGTTTAAATTTTAAATTCCTAGCTTAATGTTGTTTTAATATTGTAATTTTCCTTTTAAAAGTATTGTAAGCAAGCTTTTTATTAATGAAATTCAGTGGTTTGTAATCTCTCATGTGTCTATTCATAAGCTTGTTAATGAGCCTATATTCTCTCAATATGCTCTTTTTAAGCTTTGCAGTCTATAAGAGAATTATAGAGCTAATCGAGTAGGAAAGGTAATCTGGCGTTCATGATTTCTGGGTTTCGGATTGGGTGGAAGTATGGAGGGAATGCATTGGAGGGGTGGGTGGACGGGAGGGTGTATGGGGGGTGGGGGGGGTGGTGGTTGGGGAGGGCGTGTGGGTGGGGTGGTAAGGGGGGTCAGTTGGGGATTTGGGGGGGTAGTTGTGGGGGGTAGGGGGAAGGGGGGGGGGTTGGGGGGGGGTTGGGGGACGGTGGAGGTGGGGGGGGGGGTTGGGGTTGGGGGGGGGGGGGGGGGGGTTGGTGGTGGTGGGGGGGTGGGGGGGAGGTGGGGGGGGTACGGGGGGCGGGTAGCAGGGGGTGGGTGGGGCTGGAGGGTGGGATTGTTAGTCGGGGTAGGAGTTTGGGGTGCCGTAGGGGGGGGGAGGTCGGGCGTGTATGCGGTGTGGGGGGTTCATTTTGATCTTGATTTTTGTTTTTTTTTTTTTTTTTTCTTTTATTAATTAATTTTATTCATTTGTTCTTTTTTATTTTTCTTATTTTTTTTTTTTGTTTTATCTTTTTTTTTTCTTTTTTACTTTTTCGTTTTATTTATTTTTACCTTTTTATTTTTCATTTTCTATTTTTTTATCATGGAATTACATGATTGAGCTTATGGAAGGGGGATCTAAAAGGGAAGGATCCCCAAGGACTATTACCCTACCTTATTAATAAGCTAGGGAGCTTGTAGCTGCCATTATTGGACCTCTTGTTTAGCTAGAGGATAAAGTAAGTCTTACCTTTAAATTTCTTGTTCATTTTCCATTCTAGCTTAATTTTCACTTACATACTTGCTTATTGCTTATTTGCTTATTAAAGTTGCTTATTAGTGTTTAATTGTGTCTTAATTAGCTTAATAATCTTAGTTGCTTATCTGTTTTTGATTAAATTAGTTTAAATCTTAGTCTTTAATATAAGTGTCTTAAAAACCTTAAAAAAACCAAAAATAGTAGAAAATAAGTTTAAACCTTAGATTAATGTCTAATCAGTTGTTAATTCATGTTAGTTAGGGTTGTTATAAGGACTCAAATTAGAATTCCCGCTCACCCTCAGCCCCACCGCCCCCTGTTTATTTAATTAGTTTTGCAATTTAAGTTTAAAACTAATTTTGTCAAGTGGTAAAGGGGTGTTTGGCATAAGCTTATTTGACCTTCTAAAGTCAAAAGTTTTTGTGCAACCCTTTTTAAAAAGCTTTGAATCTAGTTAAAAACAATAGGAAATGAGTTTTTATAAATTAGATTTGAAAATTTAAAGAATTTGAGCTTATATTAAGTGTGTCAGCACCAGGGGGGTGTGGGCCCCCCCCCCCGCCATCCCTGCGGGATTTTCCTTTGAAAATTCCACTTGTGCAAATGTTATCTAAGCCTCAGGCTTAGATTCTTGCTTGCATTTTGTTTATACACTCTATTTGAGTGTATCTAAGTGCAGGATTTCCCTTAGGAAACCTGCACTCTTGGTTTGCACTTGTGCAAACTGCACCAGTACTAACTTAAAGTTAGTACTGTTATCACTATTAGCCTAGTTTTTAGTTAAGTATAAGTAGGTTTTAGGTGCTTAGATTCAACTAGGAGTTAGATTAGTTATAGCTTATTATAGATTTAATCTAATTTTGCTTGTTTTCTGCTTATTTAACTAGCCTTAATTTACTGTCCAAAGTTCATAAAGAAATTCTAAAAAAAAAAAAACACCTAAAAACAGTAGGTTTATGCCAATGTTAGCTTGTTGTTAAGTTTCTAGGCTTATAGTTTAGGCTTTTATGATTTAGTCTCTTAGCTTATATATAAGTTAAGTAGTTTACAAAAGCTTAAGGTCCAAATTGGCTTATTGAGCTTTTTAGCATAATTGGATTTTGTGCCTTTAAAGTGTTCTTACTAAGTTTAGCATTTTCATTATCATTTTAAGTTGCTTTAAGGTGTTTCCAGCTTTTATTTCTTTTCATTTATAGATTAAGCATCTCATAAGCTTTCTAGATCACTTTTCCTTTTTAGATTTAAGCTTAAAATGAGCTTGTTACAAGCTTTTAAGTGAAAATAAGCCCAAAACCCCATTCACTGTAACAACAGCTTTAATAAGCTGTTCTTGAGCTTATTACTTAGTTATTAGTGATTTTTAGTCTATGTCCTCTTTATTAAAAGTGCTTAATTTTGTGTCCTTTATAAGTCCCAATTTTTAGTTTTTTAAAAAAGTCAAAAAAAAGAGCAAAAAGGGGTTACCACCACACTCGAACCCACGACCTTCCTGTTATAGACCCAACGTGTTAACCAATTGCTCCAATAGCTCATCCAGTGGTATTTCCCCTCATTTAATATTAGTACACAACTTCTTTTCCTTTTTCATAAATAAGCCGTAGCCTTATAAGCTTATTTTAGGGCTTATTTGTTAAGCAATTTAGCTTTTCTTATTTTTCTTATAATCCTGCTAGTAATTTAGACTTTTCCTGAATTTTTTAGATTTTTCCACCTTTTCCTTTATTTTTAATCATTTTTCGAAGGTCAAAATCTTAAAAAATCAATAAAAAATAGAAAAAAGTTTCACAAAAATACAAAAAAATAGTTTTTAGTTTTATAAAAAATAGCTTTAGGTTTACATCCAGTAAAATCATTTTTACACTTTCTAGATCTTAAATTTCATTTTTGAGCTTTTATTTTAAATTTTAAAAATAGGATTTTAATTATAAAAATAGTTAAAAATAGTTTTCTTTGCTTTTATAATATTTTAGACTTTTCTAAGCTTAAAAATTATTTTTCCAAATTTTTAGTACTTAATTTGCTATTTTCTAGGATTTAATTAGATTAAAATAGTTTTTAATTCATATTAAATTCAAAAATAATCAAAAAAAATGTTTTTCTTTTTCCTAAAATTTTCTTTTGTCCTAACTTAGGTTTAGAATTTTAGTTTACATTTTTAGGGGTTAAAATTAGCTTACTTGTTTATTTGTCGTGTTTTAATTGTTTCCCGTATTAGTTTAATTGTTTAATTGTTTTTAATTGTCCATTTTAATAGTTGCTTTAGATTATCAACTCATCCATTTGCTTATTCAAATCAGAATCCAAGCTTAAACGAGGTTTCAATTTCACTAGTCATTGGGGATAACGACCCGGGTGATCATACTTACCCGGTTTAATATACGTATTTTATATTATATTATATATATTTTTGAGAGTGAATTTTATCAAGGGTAACTTGGTAATTTTCTTAATAGCTCTTAAGGTTATATTATTATAGTATATTTTAAGTGTATAAAACTACCACATCAAGAGGTTTTACCTGTTCCCAGAGAACCCAAACACGGTTGTTTAAGTTTCAGTCATTCTTTCTCTAATGGTGGGGTGAAGGTTATTGAAACAATGTTCATACATTATCTCTATAGATGCACCTTTGTCCACATGTATCATTCGAATTAGATACCCTTCTATTTCAGCTTCCACTGTTAAAGGCTCTTCTGATAGGTTCTCTGCTGCAACAGGTGTAAACGTTATAGGGACATTCATCCAGTCCTCGTACACTAGCATGGATTTTATTTCTCGATCCTTCCCGTAGCATCTAACCTTGTTGATTACCTTAGCCTTCTAGGGGCCATTACCCTTTTGGTTTCCCTTGCCTTTCTGCCTCTCGTCCTTCACTACGTGATTTAGCTTACTGGACTCAAGAGCTATCTTCATCTACCTTTTAAGTTGGTAGCAGTCATTTGTGTGATGGCTTTTCTCCCCATGGTAATCACAATACCTGTCCTTGTTTTCTCTCCTTGGGGCCCCGACAAGTAGAGGAGGAGGCGACAAATGCAGTTGATGTTCGATGGCAAGAATCTCTTTGGGAGGCTTTACCAATGATTCGAAGGTCAGCCAGTTCCTATCATCCCTTGGCATGTAGTTTTTGTTTCGACGGAAGTTGTGTTTGGGTGCCACATATGGGGCATAATTCTCTCAAGGACGGTAGGGTGCCATGTTCTCCGTTCTTCGACGGTTATCACCATATAAGTTTCTTTGCGGACGGTCACATCGCTGATGCGAGTGGCTCACAAGATCTCTTTTAGGGACCTCCCATCTTGGTAATTATGTGCTCAAGAATGCTTCTTTTGACCAGACGAAATCGTCCACCCTTTTTAGCATTTCATCAACGGTTATTTGGGACACTGTTCGAGAATTGTTTTGCTAATTTTGGACACTTGTGTGCGTTCATAAAAGATGAGATTTACATTACCTCTGGCACTTTGGGAATGCAATTGGTTTAACTTATCCATATTTCCTTGAAGACTGGAAGGCTTTATTCATGAATCTTCTTTGGAGCTCTCCCCAATTATCAATGCTTCTGGGAGGAAGTTTATCAAACCACCCCCTGGCCTTTCCATCTAAAGTCTGTTGAACATCCAACACCATACTGGCATGGGCCACTCTTCTTGGTTTCCAAACCCGGTAAAACGGCTGATGTGGTCATCTGGGTCTTCCGTACCATCGTATATTTTAACATTCGTTGGCATCCTAAGTTTTGGGGCTGAGAACTTAATAATTCTCCTGGTGAAGGGGCATTTTAACACCTCTTTGAATGGTTTGCTTAGTTCATCGTCTGCGATGATTGCTTTCCCTTTGTCGTTGGTTTTGTCTGCCTCCCGGTCTTCTTTGTTGGTGTCGAGTACTTCGTTACTGAAGTCTAGGAGCATAGGTTTTATAATATTACAGTTGCTTTGTTGCTTCAATAGTTCTTTGAGGGCTCATATATGACCCTTCATAATACTTCGTGTGTCGGGGGGTTTTCATTGTTTCATCCAGAGGTTTTTCCCCCTCCGGACTGATTCAAGGGTGTGTTTGGATCATGACCCATCATTATATAGCTCTTGGCAGATTGAATTTGGGTCACACGGATGGCACCAATTTGTAGAGGTAAAATCCTGCTTTGCGCGTACAAGGTAGAAAAGAACCCTTCGGACGTGCTCCGCAGTCCTCAGCAAGCCTGGAACAAAGAATATATACACGTTAGCCTCGCTGAGGGTGTTATCCCAAGACCAAGCTCCGATATGAGAATAAGTATATGATTATGGACGGACGACAATGTGAGTAAATACGGGTGAAGTGAGTTCGTTTGCATTGAATGAGAGGTTGGGGTATTTATAGCAGCCCAAACATTGTACTCGACTCCCATTAGGAATTAGCGAGCCGAGCTATGCCTAGGTTAATAAGTAGGTTACTGTTCACACGTGGGGATCAATATCCTTGAGAATCCGGGATGGTGGCGCATGCCCGGTTCATGCTATGGACCGTTGATTAACAAGAATTTACTGGATAATAGGATGTATTGGTCTTTCACAAGGTCTCACAATTGTTTATTAATATTAGTTCATTTCATGTGCCGAGAGGCATGGATCGTTCGCTACGTCCCGTTTGGACTGTCTAACGGTCAGAGCTTACACGAACATTACTCGAACTATGAAAGCGTTAGATCCGTTCAAGGACCTCAAATTACACTTGACCAAAGTGTTTTATTTAAAAAAAACCAAGCTGATTAAAGCTTATTACAATAACACCACCCTTAAAATTATAAAGATCTAAGTGTCCGTTTGGTACGATGTTGGATTTTGATTTGGATTTGGAGTAGGATTTGGGTTTAGATTTAAATTTGAGTTTGAATTAAATATTATTGTTATATAAATATATATATTAAATTTTATTGTTATAAAAATTAAAAATATATATATTAAAAGAATGGAAGAGAAAGAAGAATCCGTTGAACATTGCCCATACAGAGTTAGATATGTCAAAAAATGTGGTAGTACCCCCTGGATTTGAAGATAGGTGAGTTTAAGGGTTTTGATGGGCCCGTTTTAAAGCCTTTTTTCAATCAAACATGCAAATTTGATCTTAAACCCAGATAAAAGGGCTCATCACCCTTTACCAAACGGACCTTAAGTATTCTTGTTTTGTATCAATGTGCGACAAGATCCCAATGATCACAATCACAAGTAGATCAATAACGTTTTCTATTCCATGGAAGAAGAACAAATAAATTGAAAACCTGTTCGTACCCACGCAGTGACGGAACTAGAAGGTTTTGCGGTATCACGGGTCACGAATGAAATTTTGCTCCGTAATGTTAATTTATTTTAAAAAGCTCGATATGGTCTAAAAGCATCGGGTCTCAAAAACTTTTGATTGTAGTTTAAACAGTTTTGTGTACCCGGTCCAAAAAAAAAAGTTTAAATAGTTTTGTGCATGCGGTCCCTTTTAATCCTGGTTTCGTCATATTCTACTTCCCTCAATGCTTCCAGATCAGTATCCTTTACGTTCTCGGCACAAATCACATTATTGATCTTTTTAATCATTTATTCTTTCTTCATGGAGGGTGCAGGTTGTGGTGGTAATGTAGAAAAAGAAACATTTTGAGTCAATTGTGATGAAGAGTTGTTTTACGTTTTACATTTATCTTATTAAAATATTAATGGTTCGATAATATTGTGTACGAAAATTAATTAGGCATATGAAGACCAAGATTTCACTGTAACGAGATTGAACTTCTACGTTGCATCAATAATTGACCACACGTTTATTCTGCTTTCTTTGTTTTTTCGCTTTTTAGTTTGTGTACATTGGGTTAAATTGCTTCCAAAGTTGCACGACTAATGCACGGTCATCATTTGCTTTCGAGTAAAAACATGAATACATACTGACAGAAATTTACATGGTGTATGGTATTTAGCTGAGAAAAAAATATAAAAAGCAAAGTGGAATGACAAAGACACCAAGTACATGATCCCATCAACAAATTTGCTTCTTTGTTTGATGGAACCAATCATCAAGGCATTAGCTTATTGGTTGCCCTTTCTGCTTATAAGGATATCAATACGTTTACTTTTCATCTATGTGGGATAACTTTTTATTCCATAAATAAAATCTTCAAATCATGTTTCACAAGTAGATCAAAGCCAAGAAGCACATTTAGATTGAAACTTCTTTCATACCATGTATATTTCAAAAATTTTTATGGGTATAAATGCTTGGAGTTTTAAACTCTGGCTTTGTAATTTTAAACAAAACGACCCAAACGGTTGTATTACTAAGAAACCAACCTTTTAAGTTTTACCTAACTCATGATTCTTAAGTATAAAACCTTAAGTCACTTGTACGAGCTACGTTGAAAACAAATAAGCTTATATAAATAGGAATCACCCAAATAAAGTCTAAAACATTTACTGTATATCATAGAAGTATAGAACCAAGCAATATGTTTTCATAAGAAAATCAAAGAATATGAACCAAAAAACAGTTTAGCATGAAAACTCTACTGGTGAACTTCTTGCACCATTAAAATCCATTGTTTCACTTCCACAATTAGTAACATATTCAATATCCATAACGTTCTCAGCAAATCGTACTTTCTTTTTGATCTTTCTGTCTTTCTTCTTGGAGGATAAACAAGAACGCCTTCGCGGTGTTTGTGGTGGTGATTCTGCATGATTTAAATCGCAGTTCTTGATCGAGAAAGTGTTAGTAGTAGTAGTAGTAGTAGTCCGTAGTAACGAGAGGAATATCATGGTGCCCGAGACCGCAATAGTTGTTGCTAACACTGTCACAACTCCATGCGAAACTCCGAGTGGTGACATGGTTCTTTTGATCTTTATTTCTAGTTGGACATTTTGAAGGTTGATTTGCTTTGAGTGGTTATAAAAATTTAAATTTTTGAACACATATATAGATGGTGACAAACAAAGAATGTGGTTGTTGTTTTTATAGTCTTTTTTTGGTGGTGGGAAAGTTGGAATTCCTTTCTTTCAAAGGATGATATTTCGCAGAAACACCACTCTTGGAAGTTATGTTAGTCTTTTGGAATATTGGTTTTTTGTCTAATGTCACATGTCAAATTGTATTTAGAAATTAAATTATGCATCTCGTTATATGTGATACGTTAAAAGAAAGGCTTTACCCGGTTAATGTGTGTGTGACGGTGGCCACAAACTTTTTGAATTAGTCGGTTAAAAAATAAAAAGTATAATTACGAAGGAAAAAAGCATCAACAGGTCTTCTGAAAAAAAAAAATTCCAATTATAAATGAGTTTGCGTTGGTTAAAAACCTATGAATGAGGACAAGTCAATAATTGATTTGAATATATTTTATACTAAACAAAAATCAGTTAGTAGGTTTTTTTTTCCCAAGAAATAATACCTTTAAAAACGTTTGTGGTAGCACTAGCTGTTTTTTTTCTCTAAAAATGTAAAACAATTTTTCAATGCTGTTAAATGATACTTTATGAAACGTTAAAACATAAGCATTTCAAAAAAAATATGATAAAGCTACTCGCTGCTTAGCAAACAAGCATCAAAAATCACAACGCTAGTCACTCGCCGTTCGTAAATACTCATAAACATTCTGCGCATAGACACTCATAAACAAATTGAATGAATTACATTATATGGACCAAAGTCCAAAGAGTAGTGGGGTGTACTATTGTGGTGGGATCGGAAATGTGAAGGAAAAACTGGTTCATAGTGTAGACCATGTAATGTGGGCCTTATTCAATAAAAGCCATTGAACAATAGTGGTTGAGGAGGTGATATGGTTTAAGTTGGTCAGTTTTGGAGTGTGCAACTTGATCTTTCACTTTCTAACATTTGTGGGTGGTCAATATTTCCATTTCCTTTTTATTTATGATTTTTAGCTATACAATAATACAACCTCTTTGTTTTGTGTTCAATCTGTGATCATGATATAACAAATGATATCAATGTCACTTTCCAATGCTGCACACTTTGCACATCCGAAAACAGGCTTTGGTTGAATTGATCGACTCAAAGGAGCGCGGTATTATTGATGCAGAACTTATTGAATAATTAGCAATTAGGGAGCCCATATGCCATAACCATCCACATTTGCATGTTGTAGTTAGCAGGAAGTGGTCTAGTGCTTATGGCTATTTGATCCAACTGTTGACCACAAATTTCCTCATTTAAGGCCCCAAGTTTGACTTTTTTTGGGTTGTAACTTGTAAGTTAGACTTTTTTTGGTTATCAGGTGAAAAAGTGTAATCATCATTGTATTAGTTTCCATAACTTGCAGTCATTTATATTTTGAAGTTTTGGCTAACTTGTCAAGATTGAAACCACCCTCTTCTGTAATATTTATAGACACCTTGTTGTTCATCTACTGTACATAAAATATCGGCCGCTAAGTGATCATGCAAGTTGTTTTAAGAGTTTAAAGAGGAAATTATTCTGCATGACAAATATCAGAACAAATAGTTGCATATACTTCAAATAAAAGTTGATTATTAGTACATTAATTTGCTTACTATGCAAAAATGCAAATAAATGATGCAAACATTGCTTATTACAGTATCACAAAAACGACTTATTTCCGGTTCAGAAAACGAAAGAAAATCTCTCTCAGGTAGTAAGGATAGGTGGAAGATAATCAGATTTAGCACCAAGGACTTTCGCACTTGTATCAGGGAAATTAGTGACTCCAGGTAGTTCAGTAATATCACCATCTCTAGTAATGCCAACTGGGTAACGAAGCAAGTGACCAGGGAGATCACTTTCGATGTTTTCACTAGCATACATATCCCAGTATTTGTCTGCAATTTGGTTGATCTTTCTTGCACATTCAGCGTTCTCAGGGTGCTCAAAAGTTTCATCAATCATGCCAAGGTGTTCGTACCATAAAGCCATACGGAAGCCGTGAATTTCACCCCTAGCGGGTTGTTTGCCAGCCAAGTGGTATGGTTGGTAGGCTCCCATAGCTATTTCAGAATCTCGACCACCATCCATAGATCGTTGGTTTATGTTTGCTGATCCGACTATTATGTATTCATCATCAACTGCGTCATTGTAGGTATGATATTAGAATAACATTGTTTTGTATGGTAACTGATCAAATCTACACCATAAGTATTTTAACCTTATAACGTTATATCCTCAATATACCGAAAGCATATAAACCATTCTAAAAAATGGTTGAGATTACTGTGTTTAACTTCCAAAAGAAACTGATACATAGTATGTATAAAGAATGGTGTACAAATTACCTCCCATTCATACATAGTATCATGTTATCAAAATGGGTGATGTAGAGTGTTAAAAAAGTGTTGGTGAATAAACTCAACCTACTGAGACCAGTCATTCTTATGCAGTTTTTATACTTTTCGGCCTATTTGGACCCGTTTGACACGTTTTGGTCAAACATAAACAAAGGGGCTCTAATTGGTCATGTTTGCTGTCCAGAGTCAAATGTCAAAACTGTTGCCTCTAATATAAACCAAAAGAGGAGCACTACATATTATCCGAATTTAAGGGTTAATATGCGTCGTACAGATTAAGAGTTGCAACATACCGATCATCATTTTGGAATGCACGTAGATCATGAAACGCCGATTCTTTTGGGCATGAAGATAACCCGAATTTGGTTCTGGTGCCTCTGAAGGTTGATGTTCTCCGTCCTTCTCATCCTCACGGTTTCCAAGGCAAAAGAAAGTGAGATACTCTCTTGGATCAGTATCAAGTCCCTTAGCTTGTAAAGCCTTAACAATATCTTTATACATCATTTCCATTGTCCTTCGTTGCCAATCCAATATGGCCTGAACGGACCCACTTTCTGGGATCCCTTCTGGCCACATTGGAACCACAATATAAACAATGAACTTTTGACCGGCCTCAATCTTGCTAACGATCTTTAAAGAAAGTTCTTTGGGAATAAGATGCAAAGCACCAATTTCATTAATATTAATATCGTCAGATTTCCACGCGAATGAGCTTCCAAGAAAATACTGGTTTTCGATATAGATAAAGTTTTTGGCTCTGCGTATAGCTTGAATATAAGCATCTTGAATACTTCTATCAATAATATTATCTTTACCACTCACGAGACCTGCTTTAGCCGCTTCTTCTGGTGTGTCTGGGAACCCGAAAGCTGCACCACCATCAATGGATCGAAATAACTGAACATTCCATGTTTCTTGGTCATTTGGGAACGTGACTGGGGAGGGTGGAATTAGTATATCTTTAAGTTGGTGCAGGTTAACCAACACATCCTTCCCACCTTGTTTCCTCCATCTTTGGTCAAAATTAAACAAAACATCCCAAGCAATCGGGCCTTCAAGGCGCGAATGAATATCATGCCATGGCTCACGTGGGCCCCCTTTTGCTATTGCGGCACCCGTGTAATTTGGCTGGTGAAAATCATCATGGTGAATAGAATGAAGTGTTTTAAAAAGAGGATGGTGGGCTGAATCATATCTACCATCACATAAATCAATACCACCAACAAAACTCACAACTCTTCTTTTCGACCCGCCATTAGGCATCTCATGGTCAACAACAATGATCTTTTGGTGATGAGTAAACATGGTGGATACTTGTAGATTCTGAATAACGCTACCACCACCGTCAGGATCACGTGGACATAAAATACAATGAACTTCAGTTCCTTGAAAAAAGTTTTGTGTTTCTTCATCATGTGTAGCCATTAGACCATCCTGTTTAAATGTATCTACTGAGGTTCGGTCATCCCATACAAGCATAGCAACACGAACACCTTCTTCTGATTTCCGTTTCAAAAGCTGACCAAGCATGATATCACCTCCAGGTTTTTGTCTATTCGAGTCACGCAGTAAAGCAATCTCAGTGTAAACAGACCATCCAGTAATGTAGATAAAATGCTTAGCATTAGTAATAGCATCAAACACATCTTCCCAACATCTTTGTGGTTCGTAAGACTTACCATTAGCTAGAGGTATTTTAGGAATAAAATCCTCAGGGACGTGAGCATCTTGGTATAAAGAAACTCGACAACCTTGTCTTTGAGAAAAAAACGTGTAGGGAACTCCAGGGTATTTTGCGTTTTTAATTCCATGTGCCCAGTTACGGTCTTGTGTGACATCAAAGAATTGTAGCTTCACATGGATCTTAGCACC
This sequence comes from Tanacetum coccineum, assembly GCA_026074375.1. NCBI lineage: Eukaryota > Viridiplantae > Streptophyta > Magnoliopsida > Asterales > Asteraceae > Tanacetum > Tanacetum coccineum. The sequence continues at coordinate 22,798 of BQNB010070439.1, forward strand.
AGACGCTATCGGGTTCTTGTGTTCATCCATGATTTCAAGCCATTTGTCTACTTCATCCCCATCTGTAAGTTCGCTAACGGGCATGTAAGCTCTTCCAATTAATGTTGCACCGATTGGATTGTTATCTTTGACTGTGAATATGACGTTAGAAGCTGAGTGGGCACAATAGACGTGGAATGATTCAAACCAACGCGGGTTTTGGGGTTCGTTTTCAATCATTCTAGTTCGTCCAACTCTGCATTTTTCTAAATCAATTGTTGCGTATAATTTAGGTGTTCCTTCTCCAACACCAACAGCCTCTTGTATGTTTGCCATAAGCTGCAACAAAAATAGATAAATATATTAGGTGATCAATAAAAAGTGAACTGATTCAGCTTTTGTACAGCTGATTGACATCAGCTTTTGTGAATTTGCTTATTGGTAAATTCTGTCTATATGGACAAATTAAGCATGTGATCCCACACAAAAAAAATATATTTTATTTTAGTTTGTCCCCAAAAAAAGTACAACGTTCATCTCTTGAAATATCAAGCACTTATGAAACTAATTCAATCAACCATTGTATGTTTTTAGAATGAAAGAAGAAAGTAACGCACTACATCTTATTGAAAACGAGCAAACGCATATGATATACCTTCCCGAATATATTAGGACCACCGGCTTCGCCATGAAGCTTATCAACCTCATAGATCGTAACATGAAGAGTTCCATGGAGCAATACCTTAGACATTTTGTAGCCTGCATTTTTATAATCACACTAGTTATCACATTGCTACCATATATAACATAACACACAAACGTGCGCGCACACATTAACAATACATGATCATACAATCAGTCATGAATATCAAATTTAGTTAAAATGATGTATGCACAAGCACATACTAGCGCGCACAACGTGATATTGGTAAATCAATCGGCCGGTTCAATAGGTCGATTACAACATAACTTGTGATTATATGGAAAGATGTATGATTTTTATAAAATGTGATTACCTTGTGGATGGTTCAAAGTTAAATGAAACACATAGAATATCAACAAAAGTGTAATGGAAGAGGTAATAAGAGGGGAAAATGATCCGTAAAAACAGTTGTTAGATGGCTCAAAGTTAACCGAAAAAACTGTTTTATTTTTAGGAATTTGGTACAGGAATTCATACGTTTTATTTTAACATTAAATTAGAGCAAAGGGTATAGTCTTCATTTGGGTCATGCCACCTCATTTCAACACAACACACAAAAACACCTTTTCACTCATGACATTTCTCTCTCCTCTTCATTTGGGCCCCACCCACTCACAATTTTATTTTATTTTCCATTTTCCACACAAATTAAAATTCATTTCATTAAAATAAAATTACAAATAATACTACCAAGTATGATGCAACAGCTTCTAGTATGATGTTTGGGTATTTTTTATCACCTCTCCCATATTGGTCGTGCCATGATTTCGGACAATTAACCCATTCTCAATGCTACCAAGCATTCCTGGGAACCCATGAATCCTATTGTGTGCGGCGTATAAGTTTTGAATATTAGCTGATGTAGGTTTTCTTAAAAACTCGGGCTGATACAAATCCATAACGCACATACAAAAATAATCTAGACAATCGCGTGCGCAATGTGCCCCCATTTGCAAGTACTCATCTAATGCATCCGGTGTTGTGTCGTACGCCAATTGGCGTATGGCGGATGTGCATTTCATAATGACACTAAAACTTTTTAAACCCGTGCAATCATATCGAATAGTAAAAAACTGAAAATGCTTGGGTAGAGGATTAACAGTTTGAATGTAATTTTCAATACCTTGAACGATTTCCAAAAATAGTTCTCGGTTCATGCGATATCGTCTTCTAAAATACTCCGCCGGATATTTTGGGTGTGGACCAAAATAATCCGCCATTAAACGTTCTTCAGCGACATCACGTTCACGATTGATGTATCTACGCATTCGAACAGCTTCAACTTCATCTTGATCTTCGTTGTTAATCTCCATTATCATTTCGTACTCAGCTATGTCGTCGAGATCGGACGAATCGGAAAAGCTTGAGTCACTCATTTTTATAAAATGTAGATTGAATGTATTTGTGTGTGTTTAAAATGAAAAAATATGGGATATATATAGATAAAAAAAAAATTTAATAATTTTTTTTTAAACCGTTAATGCAACGGATAGATTTTGGGAGTGGGTCCCATTTTCAAACGGCAATCGTGATTCGTTTTGTGGCGAAATGGTCGGCGAAGAGGGGGGGCGGTGTGGCGGCGAACCACGGCGAGGCACGGCGAAGTGCCACCTCAGCCGTGGCGAATGCCCCTCGCCACTACACCCTTTGTTCTAAGGGACACGTTATATTGAGAACCCATTTTAAGCGCAGAGTTTTACAGAACTCCTTTCAACAAATCAAAATTTAATAAATATTAAATGTTTTCATTTAATTGAAAAAGGTATATTAGGCAATCACATTTTTTACATTTTTTCTATTTTTTAAATTAAAAACGTTTTTTAACGCTTAAAAAAACTATGCATATATGTTTTTTTTTAAATATTGTTATTTTTCATATGTTTTTTTGCTTACAATTGATAAGACAACAAACTTATATTTTTTAAATGATAATTGCACATATTTTTCTAATATACATTCTTTAAACTTAAATTTTTAATCAAAAACATAAAAACGTATATATAACCACTAAATTTATAACAAACCAATACAAAAAATAGTATACGCAAAATTTGATATAAAATAACATACAATTAAGATACAAATGTATCTTGTTAAATATAAATGTGTTTGGCATTCAAAAACATATGTGCACTCTTCTAATAACATACATGCACGCTTTACTTTTCATCAAATTCGTTAAAACATATGAGTACCCCCTTCTAAGAACATATGTGCAATGTGCAAGATGTGCTTTCTCGTCAAATTCATTAGAACATATGTGGAGGCAGGGACGGATGTAGAGTATGAAAATGGGGGGCAAGTGCCCCCCATGCTCGTCGAAAAATTTGAGAATTTAGTGTAATTTTTTAAAAATTTTGACCTTTTTTCGACAGTGCCCCCCGCTCAAATCTCAAATTGCCCCCCACTCACATACTAAAACATAACATTTAACACTTTAAAACTTTATAAATCCTTCATCTTTAAGTAATAATACTCGATTTATCATTTCGATCACAGTTTTTCTTTCACATTTTGTTGTTATTGTCAAAAAAAAAATTGCCCCCCACATGCCATTTTTCTGGTTCCGTCACTGTGTGGAGGCCTTCTAAAAATATATGTGCACTCTTCCAAGAACATGCACGCTTCACTTTTCATCAAATTCGATAAAACATACTCCCTCCGTCCTAAAATTATTGTCCCCCGACAAAAAACACACAGTTTAAGAAAAGTGCATTTAATACTGCTTTCTCTTTCTTACTTTTTGACAGAAAGACAGTTTTACCCTTAGCTAATTAATTTAAGTCTTCTTTAAAGTTTGTAATAATAATTTCAAACAAGGATAATATAGTAAACTTGATCAAACTTTCCTATCTATTTTTAGTAGTGGACAATTAAATTGGGACATCCCAAAAAGGAAATATGGACAATAAAAATGGGACGGAGGGAGTATGAGTATCCTTCTAAAAACATATGTGCACGATGTGCTTTCTCGTCAAATTCATTAGAACATATGTGAACGCCTTCTAAAAACATATGTGCACGATGATCCCACAATGTCTACATCTGAAAACACCATTCCTGTCAAAAAAAAACTAAAAATTATTCAAAAATCAGACCAATACATGTATGTTTTCTTAGCAATACAGAACCACATAACCATATTGTTAGATACAAAACTGTTGACACATATGCAAAATCCAAACAAGTGTTTAACTTTAGCAAACCACCGAACAATAATGTGACATCTTTATGATCTACAATATCTTAAATAACACAATCAATAAGTACTTTTAGATAATACAATTAGACATTTTAATAACATCAAGTCATCAACAACCAACTACAAGTTTCTTTTTTTTTGAACAGCGATTTATTAAAACACTAGCAAGGAGCTAGATCAAACAAGAACAATATAAGGGTTCTTAAGCCAATCGTCCCACTTGAACGACGCTTTACATCTGAATTTACACCAATAAAAAGAACTAGAAACTAAATTATCAAATATCAGCGCCTTTTCAGGGATCTTCTTATCAAACAGAAGCTTGTTGTGAAAGTTCCACATATACCACCACAAACCATAGTATACACCCTCAAGAACGCCTTTGAGTTTGGATTGAATCCGAATAGAAACCAACCAAACTTGCCATTCCTCGTAAGAATTCACATCCGAATAGTCGATATTCCACCAAGAAGATATCTTACGCATAATCTGTCTCACTACAACGCATTGAAAGAAAATATGGTTTGTCGATTCCACACCGGCATTACAAATGGGACAAACAATCGAATCAATATCCATTCCACGACGAGAGATATTAAAACGCGTTGGGAGCGCGTTAGATTTGACTTTCCAAGCTATGATATTCACCTTGATTGGCACGGATTTAACCCACCTAGTCGGCAAACTAACATCCTGAAACCGATTCCCATCAATCTCCTTTCGAATTGAAGCCACTGAAAAGACCCCATCACTTTCTAACGTCCAAACGTAACGATCTTCGCAAGGCACGAGAGTAGTCATCCGAGAAATCTCAGCCAAAGAGTTAAGTTGCATCTCTTCAATTCCACTTCTCGCTTTTCTTCGAAATGAGTTATCTAAACTTGACGCATTCAATTTCGAACTAACAGTAGCATTCTTATTCAACTCAAGAGCGAACATACGTGGGAACAGCTCTTTGATGACACCGCCTTCATACCAATTGTCGACCCAGAACCGCGTGTTCTCCCCATTCCCCAGCTTCAATCGGATGTAATCTGCAACATTAATACCCCGACCTTGTAACACCCTTACTTCGTGAACTATCGATGTCCAGCAGGTTCGAACTCCACCAGAAACATCCTTGTTCAAATTCCCGTCCTCCCCATAAATAGCCTTAATCACTTTAGTCCATAAGGAACATTTCTGAGAATAGAACCGCCAAACCCACTTGAGCATGAGACCTCTATTAAGGGCAAACAAGCTTGATACCCCTAAACCCCCTTTATCCTTCGGAGTTAGGACCTTGTTCCACTTTACCCAAGAAGCTTTGTTACTCTTCGGATCCTGGCCATTAAAGAACCGACTACGAATAGATTCAAGAGATTTAAGAATACTCGAGGGAACCTTAAAAATGGACATATGGAAGATTGGCATAGATCCTAACACGGACTTAAGAAGAGTGAGTCTGCCTCCGATTGAAAGGAGTTTCATCTTCCATCTAGAAAGACGAGATAACACCTTGTCCACCACTTCTTTCCAAGCTTGCTTCCTTGACATATTTCCCCCAACTTTCGTACCCAAATAAGTGAATGGAGTCTTAAGGACAAGACACCCAAGTTTAGAAGCCGCGTTTTTAACCATCCCATCTTCAACGTTAACACCCATAATCTTACTCTTACACATGTTAATACGAAGACCAGAAGCCCGGAAAAAACAATCCAAAACTCGAACTAACGAATCGATATTGAGCTCACTCCATTGGCCAAGAAAGATTGCATCATCCGCATAAAACAAATGAGACAAATTCACCATGGAATTAATTTTGATCCCCGTAAACAAACCCGCATCTACCACACGTTGAAAAGAAATATGCAAGCTCTCCATAATAAGAATGAATAAAAAAGGGGATAAAGGATCACCTTGTTTAAGACCTCTAAAAAATTGAAATTCCTCCGTAGGACTACCGTTGACAAGAATGGACCCCCTGGATGATCTAAGACAACTTTGAATCCAAGTCCTCCATCTTTCACCGAAACCAAATTTATTTAACACATCATCCACGAAATCCCAGCGGACCGAATCAAAAGCTTTCTCGAAATCAACTTTGAAAATAAGAGCGTGTTTTTTCTTCCTACGACACCATTGAAGAACCTCATCAAGAATAAATGGACCGTCTAGGATTTGTCTGTCCGCCACAAAAGCTGATTGAACCTCATTGACAAGATCACCAAGCACACCAACTAATCGGTTCGCCAAGATTTTAGCAATAATCTTGTATAAGCTCCCGATCAAACTTATAGGACGAAAATCCTTAACCATGTTGGCATCAAGGATTTTAGGAATCAAAGCAATAAAGTTCGAGTTACATCCATTCGGTATTTCACCATACATGAAGAAATAGTCAACAGCCTCGAACACGTCCTTCTCAATCACAGGCCAAAAATGACGGTAAAAGCTAAATGAAAAACCATCCGGACCCGGAGACTTATCAACGCCGCAATCCCACACAGCCCTTTTAACCTCCTCTTTAGAAATCCTGCGTTCCATATCCTCTTTCTGATCAATCGATAGGGAGACAGGAAAAGGGGTATCAATACACGCTCGATTCACTGATGGTTTATCGAACCTACCCCGAAAATGTTCAAAGAATTCACGCTTCACCTGAACCGGGTCATCGACCCACGTCCCATTCACCATAATACCCCGAATATTAGATTGATTGCGCTTCTTGTTTAGCATACCATGAAAAAACTTCACATTTTCATCTCCCTCGATTGCCCATTTAATCTTGGCTTTTTGAGCAATTTCCGAAGCTTGAATATTATTTACCTGATGAATCTTGTTGAGAATCTCCGTACGTTTATGGACCACCTCATTCGAGCAATCTCCCTTATCAATAACCTCATCACAAGACCGCAACTCCTCTTTAAGGAAATAGATCTCACCTCGCGAATTCGACCTATGAATAGAGAGCCAGCTCCGAATACGGTCTTTAAGAAATTTAAGTTTACCCATGAAGTTTCGGATGGCATTTTTCTTGTTAACAGGAGCCACGTTCCAAGAATCCCTAACCAACTTGTCAAAACCATCAACTTCCAGCCAGTAACGATAGAATCGAAAAGGAATAGGACCGTAATCATACCTGACTTCACGTAATAAAATAGGAAGAAGGAATTTAGATTGTTAATTTGTGAAGTTTGAAAGTCATCTTTGTTAGAAGATGTTCATCAATTAAGGTTTTTGAATTGGGGTTTTTTTTTAATTGATCAACTCTACTGTTAGGGATAACTACAAGTTTCTTAACACAAATGTCACCAGCTAGGAAATAAAGCTGATAATATAGCCAAAAAAAGACACTGTTTTATGACATTACAAGTTAGTACGAGTTACAT
>BQNB010070440.1:5111-33122 GCA_026074375.1 Tanacetum coccineum
GCTAACTTGTAGCGAGTAATCGGCCTAGGCGGGGAGCATACGAATTGGATCTTAATAAATACAAATTTAGAAATTATATGTAGACATGTTCATAGGACCATAGAAGTATGTTTAGAAAAATTAACACAATTTTCAAATACTTCAAAACGGGTTTTAACCAAGGTAACTAGTAATCACGGATTACTAAGCTCATAGTGCTTCAGTTAAGAGAAAAAGAAATACCTGCCATTGTTTTCCCTATACTGGTAATGGTGCCATTTGCATCTATAGCATCAATCAGGAACAGCTGTTTAAGAGCATCTTGTAAAGATTCAGCTGCGGTAAAGCCACAAAAGTGTCGACCTGTTAGTTGCTGGAAGAAGATGGCATAATCAATAAAGCATTAACACAGAGAAAAGGACTTACGAGAAGGTGCATCAAGAAAATCAAATTTCAGGATATCAATATCAGGAAGGTCCAGTGATTTTAAATACAGAACACTGCCAGCTAGAGAAGATCGTTGTATTTCAGGAACAGTAGCTTCCAGTAAATTGTCATGGTAAACAGCCAATGGGTATAGCCGGTAGCACTTCCCAGGCCATGTTCTCCCGGCTCGTCCTGCTCGTTGCTTGGCTTGCACCCTAAATTCAAATAAAACCTTATAATATCGATCTTTTTATGAACCGATAATAGGGTTGTCACATAAGAAACAATGTATACCTGCTAATCTCAACAACATCAAGGGAATACATTCCAGTTGATGGATTATACTGCCGCTGCTTCACATAACCGGAGTCGATAACATACCTATGATTGTCATTCCAATTAGAGAACATTAATTAGATTAACAAGAGGAGAAAAAAGCAACAATCAACAAGTTGCCAGTTGTGAAACCCGTAGACAGCGGAAAATCATAATACATGTAAATGTTCAACACAAATTTTAGTAAACTTGTTTGGATAAGTTGACCGTAGGGTAGTCTTATAAGGCCGAATCTTTAACCCGAATAATATACGCAACCAATGATTTACAAGGGTAAGAAGAAGCCAGAAGCAGGGTATTACTTCTTTGAGTAATGCTATTTAGGCCTACAACCCATGCCTAAATACATGCCTAATGCATAAAACACTTGTACAATTTTATTATGCATTTTCTCTCCCAGATTCTCACCAATCACTTTTTCAAATCCACCAATCAAATAATTAGGCATAGAAATAGGCTTGCTAATTAGGCATAAAAATCATTTTTCTACTTGTTTTCTAAGAAGTATCATAATAGAGCAGCGTTTTGATAATCAAAACCTTATTAATTTGCAGCATGCATAAAGAATAGCCTAAAAATCAAGTAGCTTACACAACATCGTCAACCGTCAAAGATGTTTCTGCAATGTTTGTAGCCACAATGATACGTCTACAATCTATAGGTGGAGGACTAAACACTCGGATCTGCACAATCATATAAACAATGAGGAAATATAATAGCAAACTGTAAACTCTGAGTGGCAACACAAATGGCGAATAAGTAATACTAGACATGACAATTTCAAACTATTTACTAAAAAAATGTGTGTATTAGGGTGAGGGTTTGTCTCTAACAGGCCAGGTAGAACTAGTAACCAGACATGCAGATCAAAAGTCGTCCTAAGTGTAACTATAGTAAATATATAGATTACTTATATAAAAAGTTAGGCAATAACTTATTCATAAACATGGTAATTGGTAAGTGAACTCCATAATAGACGAAGATGAAAGCTTGCCTGCATTTCAGGCGGCAAAGAACCATGAAGTGGGAGGACAACTGCATCCATACACGAGCCGACCTCAAGGCTCTGAATTTTATCCTCTAATCTCGATACCAACTTGTCTATGTCATCCTAAAAAAAACTCATCAGCTTTTATTATAAATTGTGTAGTACAACAATGAGTATATCAACTTTTACAAGTTTACAACAGAATGGATATTGCAATATATGAATTCAGATTTACCTGTCGGTCATAAATATCAAAATGTCCCCTTCTGGCTCATTAACGTGTATATCTACAACAAAGCTTAAAGGCATAAGAGTCCAAATTCCAGAAGTAACAAATGAAACAAACAACCACAGTGATTGTGACAGAATTGGATGTTTGGCACTTACCAATAGCTTTTCTCAATGAAGATTCGATATAACTTTTGGGTTGCTCTGGGCTATATAATATCTCTACAGGAAATAATTTACCAGGAACATTCAAAATGGGACATTCGGAGAAAAAGTCCGACACTTTTTCACCATCAAGAGTAGCAGAAGTGATCAAAACTTTCAAGTTGGAGGAGCGTAGTTTGATTAACCGCTCCATCAACCCCATCAATATATCCCTAAAAATATATATCAAATAAGATTTAGAAAGATCAAAGTAATCTTTATAAGTCAACATACTGAACTGGTATGACAACACAAAAGTAAAAGAGCGCACAAAGCTACATAAATATAATTCATCATCTCTATATTTTATGTTAAATTACGGACAATGCATAATGCCTTACGTGTTTAGACTCCTTTCATGAGCTTCATCCAATATGATTACTGAATATTGCTTCAACGCAGGGTCAGAAAGACTTTCACGAAGTAGTACTCCATCAGTAAGATACCATGATCAGAACATAAACTCTTAACAACCACATTCTACTCTCTTTTTTTGCTTCTTTCAGCTAGAGATAAAACCAAAGCCGACTTACGCTTTCAAAACACTAAATGATCGGGTTTGCATTTAACCATATACTTATGTCTCTCCTCTTTAGGTATACTAATAATGACTAATCTAACCACTAGTTGAAAGTTCGTTTTATGGTGAAACTAAGCATGTGATGTTCTCTTCTAAATATATGTAAAAACTATGCCCAACAACATAACTCGTTTAAAGTCAAAATTACATTCAGAAAAGCCTAACAATAACAAATTTATACTATAACAACAATTGCAGATTCAATTATACATATACACCTACATTCTTCAGATATTATATATTTCAAGTTCCTTTTTATACTCGACAAAAACTCGTGTGCCGCATTAGCCCTGACTATTAAAGCATAACAACTGTCAACCAAAATTGTTAACCAGTAACAATATGAACAACCTCAAAATAACCGAATAGTAAAACATAAGGTTAATATAATCACCTTCACACATAACAATGTGGTAAAGCATAAGGTTTATAAAATAACATCATTCGCGAATCTGTTACACACATATATCTATATATACACCTAAATTGTATATAACGCTCTATAAACATCTCAAACTCAGTTCACCATATATTTCATTCGCATATATGTATCTATGTATAAACGCTCAAGCTCTATATCTAAGCTCGCCAAAATTTCATTCGCACAATTGCTCGATATATATCTAAGAAAATCCCCAGATAAGGCTCAATAAATCTCGAGCTGAGTTCAATATATATTTCAAGCTCGATACGATCTCATCCGCCACATCATCCTTAACTAACGTCCAATTTGTAAGTAGTAACAACAGCTATAAACATAAAATAAGTAGTCGGTGAAACATAAGGTTATTTAGTAATGTAGATTTTGTTATAATTTTGATACGTAAAATGATGTAATTTTAAATGTTTATTAAAAAAACATTGAGAAACTAGCATTTATATAATTTATAAAATGTCAACTGCTTCCTTTCAAACAAGCTTTATAATTAAAATGTCAAATGCTAATTACTCCAAAATGCTCTTAAAAGCTTTCTCCCAAATACACCCAAAATATTGCTTTTCTCTATGAGGCTAAGAGCATCGGGTGTCGTTGGCCGGAAAGGGTGGCGTCAACCAAAGACACCAACCTATGGCTTGACATCGTGACTCGTGCAAAATAGGGTCTCGCGTCGTTTTGCCCAGCCCGCGTCATCCTTTTCTTCTTCCCTTTTTGTTGTAACGAGTTGTGTGTGGGTTAAATGTGAAGTATAACGTGAGTGATGAAGGGAGTGTGTTTTTAGTTTAAGTTATAGGTTGTGAGTTATAGGGAAAACGTGTTGAGATAGTAACACTTTTTCTTATAATACTAGCCACATGACACCGAGATACCTGGTGTTCTGAATGTTATGTTCATCAAATTCATCACCTACACGTTAGAGCTATGTCACCATTTAACATAGTATCAAATCCAGCAACAAACATGTAATGGTCGCCATTGAATCAAATATATAAAATTACGTCACTTTATACAAAATTACGTCACTTTATACAAACATTTTCCCACAATATAAATAAAAAAAACCCGTTTGGTGATCTACACTATCAAACCATTGCCAAAATTACACGGTTGAGAATGTGTGTTATGAGGATGACGCGTGGTTAGTAGCACCACCAAATGGTTGACCACCACCATAACGACAATCCTAACTTCATATAAAATGACATTTTTAATTTTGATTAGTAAAGTAATGTTTTTTAATGTTTTGTAGAAATCTATTTTAAATAATTTCTTTTTCTAACTTGTTACTTTTTTAATGGTTAGCGGTCATTCAATGGTCTTCATATCATACCTCACAACTACTAATTGATCAATCAGAAGATGACACGCAGTCAGTTGAACTCTCCTTAACATGTGCCTTTTGAACACAAGTTAAAAAAATCCTTTAAAAAAAGAGAATCTATAAACTTGACCATTTTATTAATCTATTATGTAAGTAACTATTACTTTAATACTACCTGAATACAAAGTTAAACATATAATTTAAAACAACTTTTAAACAATAAGCTCTTATAATCTCAAATTATTGTCTTCACTTTCACTTTGCTCATAGATATTAGGCATGGTCATTTGATATGTTTTAAAAGGATTATTCATTTTGTATTTTAATTCATTAAAAAATGTAAAAGTTAATGATTAATTTTTTCTTACAAAATTAATAGCTTAGGCTGCCCACAATAAGAGGGTCGACCGACTCAGTCTTCTAGGTCGGGAGTCGATTGCCCTTATTGTGGTGAGGTCTTGGATGTGAGGTCTTGGATGTCGGTCGCCAGTCTTTAATTTCGTCAAATGGATCACAGGAACGACCAACTCAAACACACCTCTCCTTTTCCTTTTTTTTTAATTCGTTTTATACCCTAAAAGGGGAAAAGATTATGCATTAGTTTGGGAATTGTTTTTGGTTAAAATGGTTATATGTTCTTTGTTTGCTTTATTTTTTGCAGGTAACAAACTTGAAGAAGATGATGATTATCTTATTTTTTATTCTTTTTATTTTGTAAATAAATAATTTACAGTTTAGGCTTTTGATATATATTTCTTTGTCATTATAGTTATAAATAACTATTGGTGTGAGATTGTAAGTGAAAAGGTTTTTTTATTTGAGGTTTTATTTGTAATGTTTTTAAATGTATTTGAATAATTATGTAATGGTTTTTACTATTAATAAAGTTTAATTTTGTTTGTTAATTAAAAAAATAGTTGGTCGTCTTACTGTGACTAAAAGATCGCATGTAGGTCTCCTTACTGGAGGTAGCCTTAATGATTCTACTTATGTTATATGTTGTGTGTTTTATTTATACAATTACATTGAAAGAGAGAAAGTATAGTTATATTTTTTTTTATTATGTGTTTTTTGTGTCATTTTTTTATGTTAAAATTCAGATTATAGCAAACCAAAAAGAAACTTAACTAATGGTAAAAAGCTTGTAAATCTTCAAGTATTTAAGTACAACTTTTAAAATTCAATTCTCGTTAGATGCAAACAACTCTGATTGGTTTCTAAATGTATTGTTCATTTGTATAATTTTCAACAAGACAAACAAACAAAAAATATTAAAAATTAACCTTGATAGGAAAAACTTTAACAAATCAAAAAAAGACAATTATCTTAGGACGGATAGATTAGTTAAGTTAAGAAACGTATGATTAGCTTCAAGCCATAAACATAAGGGTGAATTTCATATATCTCCTCCAAAACTTTACTAATTTCATATATACCCACCTTAATTCTTAAATATCAAGTACATCCATTTAAATTCCTATAATATCATATTTACCCATTTTTTATTTGTTTCACTTAAAACAATATATAACATGACTATAATACCCTCTTCTTCTTCAAACTGAAATTGATCTTCGTTGTTTCTGGCATATGAAAACATTTGATACATGAATTTGTGTCATATAAAAGGTATTTTATGAACCAATGCGTCAGTTGGTATCTATAATAAATTCAAAGACATCACCACTTTATTAACCATTTATTTCATCAATTTCATTTGAGTTGCAATGTTTTTTATATGATATTAGAAAGGATTTTAGGGTGATATATGAAATTATTCCTAACTATAACTAATATTTCCCATTCTATGCTAATGTAGTAAAACACATAACCCAAAATAACATAACAAAAAATTGACCTTCATGAAATCAGACAAATATGAACAAAAGACCATAGGTAATCTATGTTATGATTGACCAAAAATATTTATTTCACAACATTTTTTTAAAGTTTCCTGCCAATAAATATTGTACAAAATAGTGTACAACCAACTAGTTCAAGTGTAAAAAAAAGTACTTGATTTAGCATCTCCATTTTGTCTAATCATACAGTCAAAACAATACGAAATCCCGCGAGAATGGTGTTTTTGTAATTCACAAACCAAACTTTTTTGGTCTCAAAAAAGTCGAACCTTGCTTCAAACCAGGCATAGCTACAGCTTGTTGTTTCGCCCTCTATGTTTTTTCCTTCGCTTCAGCTTGTTGTTTCGCCCTCTATGTTTTTTCCTTCGCTTTATTTCTAATCTCGTCTTCGGTTTGTTGTTTCCTCAAATTCTCCATTTCTTCTTCCATAGCCGATTTCTCTTCTTTCTGCTTCTTCTTATGTTCCAACATTGACGTATCTGAATCCTTTACGGAAAAGAACATGGGACCCATTTCCGCCAACCACTGTGGCTCAACTGAAGTCGCACACTGCATGTATTCTTTAGTAGTCAATATCAGCTCGTGATAGACCACATAATCAGGCGTGTAACCTAATCCATATAAAGCTAAGCTCGGGTGAAGATGACATGGCATCCCGTTCCTACAATTTACATATTCCCCAACACCTATAAGTCTTGCTGCATTGTGATAATAAGCTGAACATATCGCTTTCTTACAATGTCCGTATCGGACCCACTTGATGTCAGTGGGATTTTGAGTGTTTTTAATATGTCCAATAACTGAGATCTTACTTCACTTGTAAGAAATGATCATTACACCAATCCCTACGGTATTGGTTAGCTTTCCATTGTTGGTAGACATTAAGTAAGGTTAGATGGTCGGATTCTGGCACGAAGAATTTTTATCGGGCAGCATCGCTTTCTTCAGCCCGATCTTTTGGTCTAAAGAATACAGATGGGACTAAGAGCATTGATACGATTGTTAATACTTTGTTCGTGCATTCCAACTTTTCACCCATTAAGGTTGGACGGTATAAGGGTAAGAAACTCACCTGACACGTCAGCGTCACATCAGCTTTCTCTCTCCAACGACATTGTTTAATGCACCCAAAAAACCAAACTGTTAATCGGTTAAGGATGTTGTCTTGACGGTGGTGGGTCCATGCAAATCAAAATCCAACAAATTGTCAACTTTTAATGATTTAAGAAGCAAGACTACGTTACCGAGATTGGTCCGCTGAATTTCCGGTACAGGTTGCGGAAGCATCTCGTTTTGGTACGCAGTTTCCGTAAAAAGACGGTAGCAAGTACCAGTTCGACCTGCTCGACCTGCACGTTAATCAGCTGCAGCCCGACTGACTGGGAACACCTGAAGAGCATCCATACCCATTCTAGGGTTATACACCTTCATTTTACCGTACCCCGTATCAATCACATAATAAATACCGTCAACTGTTAGCGATGTTTCTGCTATGTTTGTAGCCACGATGCATTTGCGGGCACCATCCTCAGGTTTTTGGAAGATTTTGGCTTGTAAGTCGGCTGGAAGTTGGGAGTAACTCGGGAAAATTAATAAGTTGGAAACTGTTTGTCTTGTGGAAGTAACGAGCTGTTCCATGCGTTTGGATAAAGCATAGCAGGTGGCTTCAATTTCATCTTGACCCATCATAAAAATAAGTATGCCACCAGGTGCACTTGTGATATGTTTCGTCATTGCTTGTTTTACAGCTGCTTCAATGTAATCTTCACACGGGGTTTAGATATTACACATTCATACCACAAATGATAAATGATACGAAAGCCACAGTGACGTGAAATTTGAGGTGGCATTTTGGACTACTTATGAACGAGGTGAAAAGAAGTTTCAAAATTAAGGAAATGGGTAAACGGGTAAAGCATCCCAAGTGTACTTTTAAATATGCACATTTATCAAAAAATTAAAAATATGGAAAAAAAGGTGTTTCAGGCAAACCGACCACATACGTAGTAGTAAAAAAAAATACTTGTTCTGAACTAAACCGTTTTGACCCGTTAACTAACCCGCCCATTTTTCCACCTCTGCATAATGATATGTTTTTCTAAATAAGACTAAGAAGAAATTACCTCCCAAAGAAGTTTGAAAACTTTTGTGAATTAAGTGTGGCGGAAGTGACGATAAGCTTTTGATACATTTGCTGGCACCGTCCTCAGGTTTTTGGAAGATTTTGGCTTGCAAGTCAGCTGGTTTGAAGATTGTATCTTGATAGTGAAGCTCCTCTGTCTTCATTGTTTAGTTTGCAGCTGGATAGTTTCCTGTACCGAAGGCTCTTTCAGTATTCTCAAGGTTCGAACTTGAGGCAAAATGATGCTGAGTTGATGTTGTGATGAATAAGTGTTGGTCTAGATAGATATATTTTGGATGGTGAAGGGGCCGGATTGAGACAGCGAAAATCATCTGTTAGTGTTAACATGTTCCAAAAAACAGTCGGTACAGCAACTAACTAACACTAGTACAGATTGCTATTTCGACCCATTTTACTTATGAGTGGTAAATAAAAAAGTAACTTGGAGAAAAAAAAAACGGTGCCCAGTACATAGAACCTCCCAAATCAAATACTTTTAATGATATCGGATATATTGAACTTATTAATGTAAAGTACCAAAAAAACTTACATAATTCTGTTCCTTTATTTTACAGAGCCGCAACAAGCCCATTGGAGCTGCTTTTCTGGCTACATCGACCCGTATAAAATGGTTCAGTTCAGGTTAAGTTAAAAATATATAAACTCCTAAAAAACGAATACTCGGGTTTTTGGGCGTTACACACTCCCACATAATTAATGGCTGCAAACGAAAAGCATACCGGCAACAATTCATCTCGCACAAAAAATATTGGGAGATACTGACGTTGTTCAGATAGTGATTTGAATGCAAAAATTTTCTTTCTCTTTTTTTTTTTTTTTGTCTTGTTGCATTTGGTTAGTCAACTTGAATACACTACTCGAAACCCTTAATGTTTCCAATTAAAAGAGGAGAAAGAACAGCAATAACATCAGAATAATCAGTTAAGATATCGAACAATATGATTAAGACAATATTGCGGCAAGTAAAAACTTCAGTAGAATTCAACACCACATATTGGATTGAGGGAAATTAAACCACATAATCATAAACGAGTTTGACACATATGATGCGTCACTAAACGTACTATTACGTCTCTCACATTTATGCGAAAAGAAAATGATACCACGCGTACAAACATGCTTGACAACGCAACATTTATTTATCTACTAGATGCACTGCTCCTTGTCACAGGTACTTTCAACTTCACAATGCAAGCTTGGTATTGACCTGATAGAGTTCAAAAAGACAAGAATAAAACCATTTTAGTGATGATTTATAGACCAACTCATGTAAAATCACATTCTACAAAAAGGGAGAACTATGTACCTCATATATTTTGAAGCACATCGAGAATACGCTGCAATTCAATGACAACGATTTCTATTTTCATTCGTTGTGGTGGGGAATCCAGAGAGCATGATACACCAATCTTAATAGTTGCAATCAAACATTCTTCCACTTTCTTTGTATTCGCTTTCGTACTTTGCAACACAATTGCATCATTATCAATAACATCGATTACATGATCTGGTAATGCCATGTACGCAAATTTATGAAGGCTAAGGCCTTCATTAAACATCCCGTCTATCGGCTTTTTCCCGGTCATCACCTCTAGTAATAATATTCCAAAACTGTAGACGTCCCCACTAGTTGTCATCTCGCTCCCGATACCATATTCTACAAATTAAAATGACCAGTTAATTCACAAAAGTGTAATCTGTAAGTAATATATACAGACTCATTTTACCCGGAGGTGCTAAACCAACTGTTCTTTTAACCCTCGGTTGGCGGTCTTTGATTTTAAGTCTGCTCTCCAAGTAGTCGAGTCTAGACGCAAAGTATCCTACGTGGCCACAATATCATCGTTCACAGTAGAATGTTGCTAGGCTTCAAGTCACCGTGAACAATTGTTGTTTGGCAGCGGTTGTGAAGATAATCAAGTGCGGTTGCAACATCTTTTAGAATATTTATTCTTTGAAGAAGGTTGAGTTTCGATGTATATGCTCTTGAATGAAGCCAATCGTGTACGCTTCCATTCGGCATAAACTCGTAAACCAAAGCTTTAAAATCATTGCCTTGAAAATCAACACTTGAACATGAAGTTAAAATCTTCACAGGTTACGGGTCGGATTATTCCGCATGCTTTCACATTCTGCTTGAAAACTTTTGTGAGCTCCTCGATTTTGAAGATGTAGAACTTTGACCGCAACAAATTTATCATCATCATAATCGAGGATTCCTTTATAAACAGAGCTGAACCCACCCTCGCCAATCAAATTTTCTGTAGAGAAGCCATTAGTGGCCTTGAGAAGTTCATTGTATGAAACTTTCAAGAACCTTTCATTCCCTACAGATTGAGATGGTGGACTGCTGCGTTTCTTCTTACAAAAAAGATACACACAACATAATACGATGAGTAATGTTGGTGCAATCACAATAAACAATATGAAGAAAGGAAACCTTTTTTCTCTACTACGCTTTTCCTTGCATTTGGGTAACTCAAGTATAACCAACCCACCACAGAGCTTATTGTTCCCAAAACTGAAAATGCACTTGCATTTGCAAACACTCCTACAACTGGTACTTCACCCTCAAAATCATTAAAAGATAGGTTTAAAAACTCTAAGGAAAACCGTTTATCGAAGAATTGGGGAATTTTGCCTGATAAATTATTTTGAGACATGTCGAGTACCTCTAATCCTCTCAAGGACCTGATTGAAGATGGTATTATGCCTTGAAATATGTTGCCACTAAGGTATAACTCTGTAAGGCTAATGCACTCACCAAGGCTACTAGTAATTGTACCTGATAAATTATTATGAGATAAGTCGAGATAGCTCAACATCTTGAGGTCTTTAATCTCTGATGGAACTGAACCGGACAGACTGTTTTGAGAAAGATCTAAAGCAATAGTTAGTGATGGAAGCTGAAGAATTTGTTTGGGTATTTTTCCACTGAGTCTATTATCTGGAAGGCTTAAAACAGTAAGTTCTTTACACTTCCCAAGGCTTGATGGAATATGGCCTTCTAATTTGTTGGAATTTAAATAAAGTATATTCAACAATGATAAGTTTCCGTTAGGCATCAGGGATAGGCCTGGAAAAACTGATTTCTATTTAGATTAAGAAGTTGTAGCTTTTGAAGTTTACAAATGGTATAGGGATTGTCTTTAGTTCGATTAGATCCCCCCATAAAGCTAAAGAGGGTCAAACCAATTAGGTTACCTATACTTGAAGGGAGGCTTCCAAATAACTGATTGTCTCCTAAAAATAGATGGTTGAGTTGATCAGAAAGATTACCTATTGATGTGGGAAGCACTCCTATCAGGTTGCAATTAACAAGAACCAAATCTATTAGTCTGGTGCAGTTTTTCTATAGTAATGCAATAAATTCATGTCATCAGCTTCTACGCGTCCATGGAGGTTGTTATTTTGTAACAATTAGATTTAATTTATCTTAATAAATTTTTAAAAAAATTATTTTTTATTTTTTATTTTTTTAAAATTTCTGAAAAATCTTATCGTCAACTCCCTCTAAAGTTGTTTTCCATCGCATTTTCAAGATATCGTAATTTAGAAGCAATAGATAATAGAAGTGAAGAAACTCGGTCATTTCGTTTACCCCATAATGAAAGAACTCAAGATTCAGGAAGATGATTACAATTTCTGAAGGAAAGATACCAGTGAGGTGATTAGGGGGTAAGGAATAAACAAACTAGGAGTGATAGGTTGAAAAATGGAATGAGATGCTTACCATATAGTTGCAAGCCACCAACGTAAATATAACGTCAAGCTTCTTCCCAAAGACCCATAGGTATCTGGGAAATGCTCCACCACGGGTTCCCTGAGAAGAATATTCCATTGATGTGATATTCCCCAAGAAAGGTGGGATTCCACCTGTTAACTTATTGTTGTCAATCCAAAGACCAACAAGTTTCGAGAGTAAACTCATCTCCTTGGGTATGCTTCCAGCTAGCTTATTTCGACCTAGCGAAAGAACTTCGAGGTTAGAACATCGAGACAAGTTTGTTGGAATGACGCCACTGAATTTGTTATCATAAAGATAAAGATAACGTAACCTAGATAGACGACCAAGTTCATGAGGAATGGGTCCTTGAAAGCTGTTGTTCAGGAGAAAAAGGTTACGGAGGAAGCTGAGGTTTCCTACATGAGGAGACAACGAGCCTTCTAAGCCATGCGAACCCAGCCGTAAAGCAGTCACTCGTTTGTGCCGTTTTCCAATGTAAATACCATCCAGTCACAGAAGTGAAAGGAATGGTTCCACGATGTTAGAACTTTGTTTGGATCATGAGTGATCTTTGACTTAAATGACAACAACGCGTGATAATCAGTCTCATTACCGCCATCGGAAGCAGAGACGGTGGCGGAAGTAAGACATATTATCACGAGACCGTAAAACAGAAAAGAAATACCAGAGAAAGGTGATAAGCAAATTATGGCTTTTGGTGAATTCATTTATGGAAATTTAGTTAAAATTATAAGAACAAGTATTGGCTTTTATCCTTAGTTTTGCAAGTTAACGTTCGTGACATGCAACTTGGTCGTGAAATTAATGACAATTCCCTATCATGCAAGTTGGTCGTGAAATTAATGACAATTCCCTATCATGCAAACTTCGAACAGAAGATGCTGATATTTTGTAATTTTAAAGTCTAACGTATGTGACACGTAAATTGTGAAGGGACATCCACAAATTCCTTATCAACTTGAGCATCGCTAGCATAACTAGCATACCGGTACATGCTGAAATTTATGCCTTCCATAAATTCCTTATTATCTTGACCAAGACATTTCATTGAGAATTTACTTGCTAGCTATCAAAGTTTTTATAGCAACTATTGGTGATAAAGAAACGTCGACAATCGTTCATAGTACGAACCAATATTGACAAATAAAATGAATACATTATACTAACGAAAATTTTAGTATTATTGTATACACAATGTAGAACTATGATTATCATAAATTCCTTCATTATATTTTGTTGAGACAAATATCTAGTACAAGCTTCAAAATCAAACATAAAGAATGTGATATTTTTCTAAGTTTAATGTTTAACTATTTTCCAAAATCACATATAAGGTTAATTATGTTGGAATATGAACAAATATAAATTATATATGTTCGGGAATTATTTGAGCCTAAGGGGACGCACGCGTTAATATGTAGAACAATGTATTTAATATATTAAAGTAATATATTAATTAGTGTTTAAACAAACGATCGTTAAAAGTTTAACAAGAATAAATATTAGTCATTAATAGTTAAAGGACTAATATGTAAAATCGGGAAAAGGAAAAGATTTGTTTTGTCTCCTCTTTCCTTAACCGATCGGATATCT
This sequence comes from Tanacetum coccineum, assembly GCA_026074375.1. Taxonomy (NCBI): domain Eukaryota; kingdom Viridiplantae; phylum Streptophyta; class Magnoliopsida; order Asterales; family Asteraceae; genus Tanacetum; species Tanacetum coccineum. Next base: position 18,959 of record BQNB010070440.1, read on the forward strand.
CCTTCCATATGGGAGGAGATTGCTTTCTTTCTCACCAAGATTACAAGGGCTATAAAAAGAGGTCTTAGGGTGTTTTGTAAATCACAACTTGAAACCTAAAAACCCTAAATCTCTCTTGCTCTCTCCCTTGGTGTTCGACCGGCCCCAAACCCACAAAGGGTTTCGGTTTTTCCTCCTCCTTGTCGTGTAATCAAACAAACAACCCTTTAGGGTTTTTGTTTTGTGATTTAATCTCAAGAAGGTGTTTCGTGTGTTGATTGAATCAAAGACGAAGAGATCGTTTGGTTATTCACTATTAGTACTACCATACACATTGTTTGCTAAGAACGTATTGTGTGTGGAAGCTTAGAGAGATCTTGTTTTAGATCTTGGTGGTTTCGCGTGGTATTATACACACGCTACTATTAGACGGTGTACGTTCTATTTCTATAAAGCAATTTAACGTTCCTTGCTAAGGTATATATCTTCAATCTTTGTTAATTACATAATTTTTAGATGTTTGATCTTTCCGCTTGGTATCGTGTCTCGTTTAATTGTTAATTATGATTTAATAATCGCAACAGTGGAATCAGAGCCATCGTATTGAATTTGTAATTACAAGATAAATATTGGACAAACAAATTAGGGTTTTGATTAATGTTTATAAGGCCATTTGGGCGTTTATGCATCAAGATTCGATCTTTTTGCATCAAGATTCGCAAATTTTTTTAATTGGTTAATAAAATTAATTAGACGATTTCTAAGTTGTATGCAATTTTATTAATAAAACTTGATGTGTTTAATTGTAAATTGATCAGTTTTATGGTTTGAATTAAATGTTAATTTGGTATTCATGATAAATACATGCATTTTTTTATCATGAAAGATATATGATATTGATTTGTTATTGTTAAGATTATATGCATAAATATGATGATCAGATCTAAAACGTAGAACACTAAATTTATGTGGTTTCGATCCACGACTTTAAAAGCTAGGGAAGACTTTGGCATGTCTTAATGGGGCCTAAAAGTTAATTTATAAGCTATGTGGTATGTATTTGTATAAGGCTTACGCAATCGATTATATCGATGGATGTGGCTAGAGTTTATGGGACGAAGGAGCCTTATATGGATACGTACATGTTTTAATTATTATATAATTAGGATCATTATGAATATTTGCATGACTTAATTGTTAAGTGTTATTATTTGAATAAATTTTATAGGTGCATTAGTTTTTTGTTTATATTATTTTTTTTAAGTATTGGACTTATGAGAAAATAAAAGGGTTTTTCGAAAATAAATATAAGCATGACTAATTATTATGAAATCAGATTTATTATGGACTATTTATAGTTCATATTGTGTTTCCAAATTAAAATTTTATTTTGAATGGTTAAAACTGGACGCTATGGACTGCTGGGGTGTACAGTCATCCCTAGAAAAACTATAAGAGAAGTTTAAAGCGGAGTGGTCAACATTCCTAAAGAATTTAGGTTTTTAATATGCTTCGCGCTGACCTGATTCTCTGCTTCTTTATTGCGTATCGATTGGAGTTTACGTGAAGCTTTTTATGTGAAGTTGTATTTGTTATAACTGTCGCATACGTGTTGATAACTTGTGGTCCACTATAATAACGTTTGAACTAAACCTATGAATTCACTCAACTTTATGTTGACCGTTTTAAGCATGTTTTTCTCAGGTGCTTAGCAAGGATGCTGTTGATTGACTTATATGGAGTCTATAAGCTTCCGCATTTTAAACTTGAATCTTTTAAACTTTATTGATGTAAAACTTATTATTATTATTTTAAATTTATGCAACGGTGTTTATTTTTCAAAACGTACCCTTAGAGGTCGTTCTTTATGCTTTGTACTTGAGATGATCAATCAAGTCACGCCTCCGGACACGTGTTCCGTCCAGGCCCCGTCTGGGGGTGTGACATAGATTGGTTAGCTGGTCATCAAAGAAACAACGAAGCACGACAATATCAACTACAGAGGCTGAATACATCGCCATGTCTGGATGCTGTGCTCAAATCCTTTGGATGCGATCCCAGCTCAAAGACTACGGATTTGATTTCAATAAAATTCCTCTCTACTGTGATAACGAAAGTGCTATTGCTCTGTGCTGTAACAATGTCCAACACTCTCGCTCTAAACACATTGACATACGACACTATTTCATCCAAGAGCAAGTGGAAAATAGAGTGGTTGAACTCTACTTCATGGAAACGAATTATCAACTTGCAGATATTCTCACCAAAGCATTACCAAGAGAACGGTTCGAATTTCTTCTTCCACGCCTAGGCATGAAGAGTTTGACCCCTGACACTCTCAAACGTCTTCAAGAAGGAGAGGATGAGTAAACCAAATGCTTTCGTGTATCCTTTGTACATAGTTTAAAATTTTTTTTTAAAATTATTATTATTATTAATAAATAAATATTTATATATATATATATATATTCTTTAAACTTATTTAATATTAAGTCTAATAAAATACTTAGGAAATATTTTAAGTCATTTGGAATTACTAAAAGGCTTGCAATTACTTCAAATTGCAACCCGGTTTAATGTCTGGGCATGGATTACTTTATATCCATGCTTTATGGGAGTATAGTAATACAATGGTGATGGTGGAGCTGTTCGCCTGATCTTTTCATCTCAATCAACGACTACTGCTCTTTCAATAGAAACCGGGTCGTTGTTTGAGGGGGAGAGTGAATGTGAAAAAATCTAAGGGGTTATTAAAGACTGTTGGTTGCTATAAAAGTGTAACTATAAGAAGGTTGTTGTATTCTAATGGGTTAATATTTGAAGGGGAGTTAATTAATTTTAACTCAAAGGTCCAAAGTTATCTAGGGTTGTAATGTTTAGGGTTTAAAAAGCATTTGCTCTTTGTTTTCTAGCCTTATTAACCAATAGGGACTAAGTTGGCCAATTGCCTAATCTTAGAAAAGCCTTAGAAATACTTAAAACAAAAAATAAAAGAAAAAGGAATCCTAAGGGACTAAATCTGCCAAGTATCTAACTTAGAAGTATAAAGGGGCGGCGAGTTGCCATTTGGTCAAATCCTTCGAAAACCAGTCAAAGAAAAAAAACACACACACACACTCGCAACTCGCCGCCAAGAACGAAGTATCAAATCGCCGATTTTCAGTGTTTCTTGCAAAGGTAATCTTCGAACCTTAATCTATATCATATATTATATGTGTATATCAATGGAATCGATCGAAAACACATCAAAAAGTGTAGAAAAATAGATCTAGGGTCGTTTTTAGATGTAAATGCCAATGTAGTGTTTTAAGATATGACTTAGTTACTGGGAATTGTTCATAAGGTATATATTAATAGGTTTTGATGTGTGGACTTCTATCTCAAACAAAAATGAATGATTCGCCCAAGTTTCTTAATGGCGGGTTGGCTTGTAGAAAGAAAAAGTAGGATGTAATGTGTGTCTTATGTGTAGGATAGCCTAGGAATGCCTTAGGATGTGATTAGGTTTGACAAAGGAGGTGCGGAGTTTGAATTTTAAGAAACTAGTCCGAATGGCGAGTTGCGTATGTTTCTTGATGGCGAGTTGGTTATTTTATTAGTTTTTAATAAAATACTCAACCCGCTGGTCCTAAACAGCGGGTTGCCTAAAACAGCGGGTTGCCTAAAACAGCGGGTTGCCTAAAACAGCGGGTTGCCTAAAACAGCGGGTTGCCTAAAACAGCGGGTTGCCTAAAACAGCGGGTTGCCAGAATAAAATAAACAGCCACACTTGAACTCATTTTGTGTGACCATTTCGGAATTTCATTGTCACACATTTGAATATTTATGTGACTAGAGGTAACTGGTAATTTTTTGTTGATTATTTAGTCACTTATAATTTGGGACGTGTGACAGATACAAATAAGTTTGAAACATTAGTCACACTATATATATACATATGTGACAAATATATGTCACACAATTGAACAGTGTGACCAAAATCCATATATGGTCACATGAAGTAATTGTGTATGTGGCTAAATCATATAGTCAAGTTTGTCACACATTATTTAAAAGTGACTGCTATTTTTTGCTGAATATTTAGCCACATGAATTTGAAATGTGTGACAACTGAAAAGTAAGTTTGAAGCATTAGTCACGATATACATTTAAAAGTGACAAATATATGTCACACACTTGAACAGTGTGACCAAATGTCATATATGGTCACACTAAACCATAGACATACATGATTAAGTGTAACCAAAATTCGATACATATGGTCACGTAAGTAAATATGTGTGTCTAAAGTTTAGTGTGTGTTTGCTTGCCAAAACCTAATGTGTATAGTCACATTTAATTGTAGCATGATCATGTGACTATAGGCTTTACAATAGTCACACCATATCAAAAATGTGTATCCAAGTTATGTTTATGGCCACGTTATAAAATATTTTTCATACCAAAAACATTTTGGCTCTTCCTTCTCCCTCTCATTGTTCCCGCTAACAATTTTCCCCAAAATCTCAAACCCAAAAAATTTCCCTCTTAGATCTCAAAACCCACTCATCTCTCTTTATCGAATCAACTATCTCAAAACCCAAAATCTCCATTCAACCCCCATATCTCCAAAAGCCACAACTTCCCACCATCTGGTCCTGCCTCATCTCGAACGAACAACACCACATCCTATTTCCATCTTTCATCAGCCACCATTTTGGATCTAAGGTTTTCATTTTCTTCTTGTACGCTATATTTTGTTTGTTCTCTATTAATGTAATTGATTTCTATAATTAAAAGTTGCTACCTTTTTCATGAATTGCTTTGATGCATATGGTTGCTCGGCATACGTGTGGATACTAATTTTCCGTGAGAATGAGAGACGCAGAAATTGGTAAGTCGCCTTTTAAAAACAAATGGAATGTCTTTTATTTGTTTGTTGGTTTATGCGGGCTGTGATATACGTAGTGTTTGCTGTTTAGTGGAGTAGGTGGACTTAGGAGTTTGAAGGGATCAAGATAACCAAACATATATGCTAAACGATAGCTAATGGGAATAAGCCCTGGCCTCATGTTCATAAGCTGTAAATTGGTCGATGGAATGCTTGAATAATTAATATCATTTCTCTTATCTAGATCTTATAGGTTATGATGCCCACCAATTTCTCGATGGAATGCTTGAATGAAATTGGTCTTTTATGTAAGTTTGGGTTAAATGTTAGATGCTACTATAGTTTTCAAAAGTATTTGATAGGTGTAACAGGCTGTGTTTTTTTGTTTGGTATAACATATTCAAAATGAGAAGTTGGTGACTAGCATTGGTTTTAAAATTGACATTACCCTTAATGAAGGTTTCTACTTTCATGAAAGCACTAGGAATCCCTGCTCTCCCAGAGGTTGTGTCTCGTTCTCATTTTTTCATCTTTTTGTTCTAAACAAGTTATGTGAGGTGTTTGGATTTGTGTTTTAGTGATGATTATATGATTATTGTGACTTGAAGTCGAATAAAGTTAGGATATATGAATATTGCAACAAAACAGATTAGGACTTCAAATAATTTATTGCAAGAAAACTAATTATCTGAGGAAAAATTTAAAATATATGCGAACTCAGCCTGTGAAAAGCAACATCCACGCAACTTGTTTTCGGTTTATCACCCACCAACAACGAAGGTAAACTTCCAAGCTCTAATTGGTCACCTCGGTTTGTCCATCCGTTTAGGATGGTGTAAACTACTAAAATAAGCTTAGCCCCCAATCGCTTCACAATGTACCCAGAAATGCAACAAACCTTAACGTCTCAGGTCAGATTGATAATCTCCTGCAAACCATAAAAAGCGCACTATTTCGGCAAATATATCGCGGCTACTGGGAGGTCGTCAAATGTCATAGAAAAACAGGATAAATGAGCCATTTTGAAAACGTCCAACGACTACCATTATGGAATCTTCTTGCTGTGTTAATGGCGAGGCCAAGGACCAAAAATCAATACTAACACTTCCCAAGGACCTTCAGGCGTAGTAAGAGTATAAAGACCCAGATACGTGTGCTGCGTCTTGGCTATATGGTCACACACGAAAACGGTTGAAATAGCTTTTGCACATCTGCTAGCCAATTTTGGCCAAGTAAGTTTATATGGGTCTGGATATATCTGTATTGGAAGACCCAAATTTTTCAACCATGTGTAGTACACCATAATCTCACAACTTCCGCCATCAATAATTACAGTGCAAACCTTACCCTTAGCTGTGCATTGAGTACGAAAAATATTAGTTCGGAGCACTGGTATCGTCATCTGATCAAGGACAGCAGTGTTAGCAATCGGCGGTAACAAGGAGCTCACCCGATCAGGTAAACAACTTCATGTCCGCCTCGTCTTCGGTGGTCATAAAGAGATCAACTTCATCAATAAGTGTGAGTGACTTGTTTTATTAGGACAAGCCTCTTTAAGTGACCTATTTCCTTGACATTTAAAACAACGAGAGAGGAGGTTGTTGGAGTTGGTAAAGACACCGATAAGGAGGCTGGTGGTTTTCGGTCTTTGATTAGGCTGACCCGAACAGGGCCTTAGCCGATATGTGGTGCACGCTAGAAGAGCCAAACGATTTGTTTGTTTTTTCTGTTTGCCAACTGTTTTTCCACTTTGATGCAACCTACAAACATCATAGAAAACGAGTAATTATTGTTGTGCAAATAAACAACATCAGAGATATCAGTACGTAACCACCCCAAGAAAACTATGCAATAGTTTGTTTCTTCGTTTTCCTCTACGCACAACCCATACGAACACTGTTCAAACTCAAAATAAATTCCTCTACCGAAAAGGTTTAGTTGTTTGAGGTTGTGAAACTCAGATATGAAATCATGCTTGTGAGTCCCGGGCTAAGTAACTTTTTTCCTGATGAGCCCATCATCTTGGTCCCCCTATTCAACCCGATGTTTCCTTTCCTGGTACCGTTGATTTGCTCATGATCCCCACCATAAAGAAGCAGATTTTTTTAATCGAATAGCAACGAGTTTTACCTTCATATGATCAGGTGTGTCACGAAGATCAAATATACGGTCCACTGTAGGCGTAACCAACAAGAAAAAGCATCCGGCAAAAACTCCTTCAAATTCTTGGGATTTCTGGCGAATACCCAAGGAGCGGATCAGATCAGTCATTGTGGAGCTGGGAAGGCCGAACGGTGTCGTTGGAGGAAGGGGCCGCTGGCGTCGTATGATGCCTGGTGAAAAATATTTTCGAATTCACTACCTTCATTTTCATATTCTTCGACAGTTGAGTCGGTTGGTGTATCTTCATACTGTCTTTCGTATCTATCGAACGGATTGATTTCAAGTTCACGAACCCGTTGACGAAGTCTTTCAATCTCGACATCGCGAGATCACTCTCGTCAAGCCTGTTGCCTCTAGGCGCGAATCTACGCTTGGTGTGATGATCTGTCGTTCCCCTACATCTTAGAATTACCTGTGCTCTGAATACAAATGATACGGATTCGTATACAGTAGGGTAAAAAGGAAAAACCTAGGCGAACCCTGAGCGGCAAACGTTCTTGGCCAACCAAGTACAATCGACGGCGTTGATCTCCGGCCACCGAGAATGAACAAGAAACAAAACTGTTTCGAAGAAATTCTTTATTCAATTCTCATAAAAAAAACTAACCCTCAATACAAAGAAATAGTCCTCGTATTTATAGGACGAATAAGACATCAATCTAAATATATATTAGGAATTAACTGTGTCCTATTCCAAAACATGTAAATTAATTGTAAATTAAATGGTATTCGTAACAACCTTATTGACTACGGCATATTTGACTTGCTAAAAAAAATACCTTTGAAGTTTCTGGTTGGATTGGATCATCAAAACGATTTAGCGACCCTAGCCACTTCAGTGGGCACTCAGTTGGTGTTTGCTAAGTGGGCTTCCTCCTTGATCCGTATTCACTTTCTGGACCTTGCTCAACCAGTGCCTGACAGGAAAGACGTCTGGCAGTGACAAACCCAGACACCCAGTTCTGCAAATGCTGTGGGGAATCGTCACCCAAACTAATGTTGATCATGCAGAGCTAATATGGGAAGAGTTTACTCAAGGGATCCAGACCTTTTTCTCACACAAAGCAAGCCACAAAACCAGTCTGAAGAACCCAACGAAGAAAGCAACTCCTCTCCTCATCCCTTATGGACGATTTTCCAAAGTAATAATCTATTACTTGGCAAGAAATAACAACATCCATCGTCGTCCTGATTCTGCTGTTCATTACACTGGAGATGATTATGTCTTAGGAAATCTTAAGTTTGTCCCTAAAGGTGAGACAGTTGAAGTGTTTGGAATGGCAATCCCCGATCCCCTGATAACTGAAGCCATTCAACAATCCTCTTATTATCCCAAGTATCAGAAAATGGTTGCTGAGAATACAAAGAAAACCCCTCGAGAAAGTGCAAGCATGCAACCTGCAACAAAGCGTGCTACACCCAAAAAGCCCACAACCACCACACCAGTCAAACAAACCAAGCCAGCTCCTCCTCCCTCAAAGAAACCTTCCAAGCGTAAGCTTCCACAGAAAGTTAGAAAGGGGAAGCCCACTTTCCGACTTGTTGACGAAGATGATGAAGCTCAACAAGAATCTATTCCTCACGAAGAAGGTAATGATCCTGAACTCGAACTAGCTAAGAAGTTGAGTTTGGAAACACCTCAAGAAAAGGGAGAAGGAGAAGGCGATGATGCAGACCTGGAACGAGCTATCAAGCTTAGCTTGGATCCAGCCTTTCTGCCACAAGGTCAGGCACCAGTTGGAGGAGTAACGATCAGGGATCCAGTGTCAGAAACAACTCCCAAACTGCATGAAGTAGTGGGAAAGGGAAAGGCCGTTGTAACTGAAGAACAAGTTGCTCATTCCCTGATCGATCTGTCTAAGAAGAAAAGAACCACTGATCAGTTTATCCTTGCTAGGCGTGATCAAACTCCTCCTGATTCGACAACTGGACCCTCTTCTCAACATGATGATGACTCATCAGAAAAAGTAATCCATGAGTCTTCATCAACTTCTGATTCAGAAAGAACTGAAAGTGACACAGAAGCCGCTGCTCCTAAAGGTGACAAAGATCAAGATGAAGTAGACACGTCTACAGTAACATCAGGAGTGAGCATCCCTGTATCAGACCCTGTAAAGGCGCATGAGGCTTTGGCTGGACCAGACCCTGAGCCCATAGAAGAAGACCAGACTGGATCAGACTCTGGAAAATTACATGTGTCTCTTGCTGGACCAAACCCTGAGCACATGGATGATGAATTCCTCGCTACAGCCTACCAAAGGTTATGAAAACCTGAAGCTCATTAAACAGCCAACGAACGTGCATCGATGATAAACCAGAAAGTTCATTCTGTTCTATGTACTTCCATGAAAAATTCGATGACACTTTTAACTTTGGGGATCATATTTATTCATGACAACCAAACGAAGATGATCAGGAGAAAATCTTAAGTTGAGAGGAAGTCTGATTCCACCATACCTGATTCATGTCATCAGACAGTAGTAACTTCAACTCCTCTAGGGAATTGTTCCCTTCAAGGGGTCTCATCTTCTAAGCCGTCATTTAATGGTCACTCTCCACCAAATCAACACGGAAGCTACAAACAATCACACATCTCTCCCTGAAATCACTCATATCGCCCTTCAGCTAAGAGTGAATAAGATGTAGAGCAAGCGATGTCTGAAGTAAGAGATCTGATCTCTCTGCTGAGTTTTAGCTTCATTAAATCCTAAGTTCTTCGGCTGGTTGACAATTATATAGGAACAAAACTTGATGATGCTCTCTTAAAGGTTCTTGAACGACACACTGCAGATTTAATCGAGAAAATCTTGTGTTGCTGGCCCATCCCAGAGTCTGTCAAGAATCAAGAATCTGGAAAAGAGTCCGAAGGAGATTATCGAGCCAAAGGAACAAGGTGAGGAGAGTAAACAAGTTTCAAACTTACTCCATCCAGTCAACTGATAAAGTTGATCTTGAGAATTTGATCTAAAGGAGTGCTCTCTTCAGACACCTTGAATAAGATCAAGTGTCTGCAAACAGAAATACTGCCAAAACTACCGTCTATACCATGCTCTTATGGAAGCTTTGATAACAGATGAAAGATGTATGATAAGGAAGTTGCAGAACAAAGGTTAAAGTCCACAACAGAAAAATCATAATAGTGTGTGATGTTGAAGACTGATGATGATGATGAAGACCCTTCAGTGGTCAAACCAGGGTAGGTCAACATAGGAAGGAGATCTGATTTGGCGCTTCTGGTCAGCTAACTCCTCCGAAAGATGATGGAACCAAAGTTAACGAAACCAAGGGCAGTCGGTGCTTATGCTTCCAAAACAACATCAGCTCTCACCTCAACTGGATGGCAGATCATGACACAAGTGAGGCTTAGGGTGTTGACTCTTCGATAAAACAGATCTGATCCCGAAATCAGAACATTCTGAACAAATCTTCAGATTGAAATTTCAATGCAGGATGAAAGGGAATGTCTCAGATATAGAGGACTACGACAAACGTCACATTCCCAAGGTTGTCGACCACTACGTGGTTTAAGCCGATTCCAGAAGCGAGGAGACTGTACACACTGAACCAGAATGGACAATTCCCCGAATGATTTCCAGAACCAGAACTTAACTAGCAAATGCAAGCCACAACGTATAAAGTTCCTCGAGGAAAAACAAGCTTCAAAGGAAGACGTATGATATTGGTTCTTTCATCAAATGGTTCTGCAGCGAACAGAGGAAAGAAGAAGCTCTGTTTGCCAACAGCTGATTTAGAAGGTCCAGGCATTCAACAATGTTAAAAGCCTTTCATAGAACAGCGTCTTTCTTCAATATCAGATGATGAATGCCATTAAGCTGCTGACAAATTCAAGATTGATGAGTAACTCCTGAGGGTTATCAAAATTCACAAAATATTAATGAACAACTGCCTTAGGAGGTCCACCAGGTCAGGTAAACTATTCCAACCACAATTCTTCTTTCATAAGGATCTGGATTATTGATGACAGGGACAAGAAGCGAAAAAAATTGCCTTATTCATATCAAAAGCTCCAAAGCCGCTCGTTACTAGCCTTTTGGCCTTGAAGAATTAGGTTCCATCGGAGTGTGGGTTGAGAAGTGAAGCGAATATGGACATCAGTGCGGTATATGGCTCACCTCACTGGTGGTTTAGGAGAAGGAAATTCTATATCACAAACAACGTGAGTCTTGATCATGGAAGCAGTCAGATCGCAGATGCGATTTCTCAGTGTGATCAGTGTCAAGGTAGTCGATAAATACGGACTACCAAATACTAAGAGATGATAATTCTTCGGGACAGTGCTGTATACCAAGTGTAACAACGATACTTAGAAATGAGGTGTTCATAAAATCATTCATCCAAATAATTGTGAAGATTGTATTCCTACTCCAATATTCAAGAAAAGCTAACCAATCTGCCCATGAAGACAAAGACTAGTCTTACACAGCAGTAATCATGTGGAATAGAATCTGGGATGTTTCCCATGACTTGGATAGGAATCGCTCTTTGATGGAATGTGGGGACTTACAGCTCAGGATTGAAAGTTATCAAAACAAAAGATTCATCCCTTGAACGTTCCAATATTGGGATGCAGCCGACTATTTACTTCAAAGAAGACTTTACGATCGTCCCTAAGCCCAAGAGCAGTTGTCTTCAAGAGACAGAAATGATCAAACAGAAAGCTGATGAGGTGAATGAGCTTCAAAGTTAGTGATGGGGGACGTTGACAAGAGTCATGGAAAAGCTGGACCAAATGGTTAAAGACTTTCATCTGTACGAGTATAATAAGGGCATGGAGACTAGGAAGTGGTCAGAGGATGACAAGAGAAGAAGCAAAGACTTCATCACTGCAATCGAGAAAAGACTACAGATCAGAAGGATCTATCGAAGTCTAGAAAGCTTTGTTGGAGGAAGAATAAGAGATATTGACTACAGGCTGATCAACAGAACAACGTGACGACATCCTCGTTACAATAAAAAGGTCAATGTTATCTCTTATTATGAAAAATATATCATGTAAGTTAGGAAGTAGTTAATCTTTTGATGACTAAGTGTAGGAGTAATTTATATCCCTCAACGATTGAGGGGGAGCAATTACATGTCTCTTACACGTCTTGCGAATTAAGTCCACACTTTTCTCCAAAATTTTATAACATATTTAAATCAATTGATATCCAAAATGTCAAAGGGTTTAAAATTTTTGATAAGGGGAGAAAATGTGATTAAAATATGTGTATAATAATAACTGTGATTATTAGGACTCATAATATACTCCGCCCAAACGTGCTAAACAATTTCGAATACCGAAGCACATTTTTGGGGTGGAGACGTTCTGAAAAATCAAAAACGATCGAGGTATAAACGCTTGGATATATTTATCATAAGTACCTTATTGAAAACAAATTTTCAATCGGTTTTATGGAAAGGAGAACTGTACCAAAAGACCGACCATGTATTTTACTTAATTGGAGTAATAAGGTTGGTAAGGTTAGGTACTATTCCCAATGATCCAGCCATAACCGGAGGGATCTACCCAGGGACAATCCACTAGTTAGTGTAGAAGTCCTTAGGTCTGACATGGAAAAGGAGTAAAGCGAGGAATAAGGGAAATGTGACGACTGAATGGAGCTTAGTACTGGATTAAACAACTTCCTCTAAACTAAGGTTCTAGTCATGATAGTATCGGTATAGTACTGAAGGGTTGAAGAATTAAAAGAATCGTAAAAGATAAAGGGTGTAAAGAATGGAGCCTCATTCATTAGGCAGAAACCGGGTCAATTCGTATGCGGGCCCGAAGTACTAAGATGATTGCTGACATTTGAAGATCGTCATCATGGACCTGTGAGTGATGCAACAACCCTCCCTAGCCACTCAGAATCTTTCAAAAGATTTTTGTTTCATTTCTCACGGAGACAAAACACGTTATCTATTGACTTTCTCACTCCGAGTTAGTTGATATTGAACAGGTGGCAGTCTGCTCCAGCCTCCGATTACTAAAACCAAAACGCACTATTGAGTCTAGAGCCAAGAGATCGTCAATTAATCTCGTTAGGACACATATCCAATTCTCTTGTCTTTCACACACTGTGGAAACAAGTCTATCTTAAGAGTCCTACGCATTATCCTTGTGATATTGCCAGAACATCCGAGTGAAACGATAGTTTTTCACAATGAAGATGGAAATCCTGCTAGAGCCAACATCAAACAAGCTCTAGGTAGGTGACTTGTGCGATTCTACAAGAATCAAACTTGTGTCAACTGGAAAGAAACAATGGTGCGATTCTGTGTGAATCAAACTTGTTCCAGTATAAGAATTGACGGTTATTCATCATTTGACAAACAATCAAAACTTTCGAAGTGTTACAAAAGTCTTTTATAAGAAACACTTAGACTGTCTTTTCAAATCAATTTTCTCTTTATTGCTAACTGTTTCATTACAGGATATCTTAAAGATGGAGATGGAGATGGAAATTCCCAGTACCTGAGATGTCAAGTAAATAACCGAATGCTCAGACACGACCTACACTTGTTATGATGTTATGAAAGACCTCATAAAGGTGTCAAAGCTTCCGCAAACTCTGATGTCAAGTATTCATTCACAAGTGCACAAGATGGCGAATCATTACAAGATAATATAAGATTATGTTTGGGCAATGATCTCAAGAAAGTTCAAGATCACGGTCAAAGACAAGTGTAAGATGAATCAATAGATCTCTACACCAAATATACAAGATATTAAATGTCCACGAGCTAAAGACTGAAGTGATTAAGTTTGGTATTCTCAGGGGTGACCTCCCTTAGGGGGAGATTGTTAGATATTAGAAAAAGACTCGGTCACCCCGTGTATTTTACTGTTTATTATAGCTCGTACTTTAATAGTTAATAGTATGATTTTCGGTTTTAAACCGGGTACTAATACCTGGTATATTGTAAGAACTATATAAGCCTCTTCCAACTTTGGAAGAGGTAAGCTAGTCATTTATTTTCTTTTGATATAGAAACACATTTTCTCTCTCTAAGCAATTAAGTACCAATATCTTGCAATAATTAAACAAAAGTGGGTGAATCATGTGGGATAAATGATAGGAAAATGTGATGTTATTTGATGTTATCAAATATCCCCCCACTTGAATCCTACTTGTCCTCAAGTAGACT